>PVJH01028887.1:0-26750 GCA_004026705.1 Nesogale talazaci | reverse complement strand
GAAATATGCAACCTTCCTCTAGTTCCCATACTGCCTCCCACCCACTATCATGACCCCAATTCTAACACATAAATCCAGCTAGACCAGGAGATGTACAGTGAAGTTGGAAAAATGGGAAACTTAGGATAGATGATCCATCAAGACTAGTGATGGGAGTGGTAATACCAGGAGGGTGGAGGGATGGAGGAATGGAGAGGGATAGCCAACTTCAGGGATCTACATGTAGCCTCCTCTCTGGGGCATGGACAACAGGGAAGTGAGTGTTGGGACACATTGTACAGTGTACAGGATGAAAAAATAATTTGTAAATTACTAAGGGTTCAAGGGGAAGGGGGGGGAGGAAGGATAATATAGGGAGCAGATAATGGGGGCCTGGAGGGAGGGAGAATGTTTTGAGAGTGATGATGGCAATGGGTTTGTAAAAGTGGCCTGAATACAACTGATGTTGTTAAGGATTGTGATGGGAGTTGTAGGGGCCCTCCCAATAAAATGATTATTTTTTTTAAAAGGGGGGAAGGGAAAGGGGAGGGTGTTTTTTTTTTTAAAGGAGCTTGTATCAAGGGCTCAAGTGGAAAATATTGGGAAATGTATGTGGAAATATGTGTGCAAATGTGCTTGATACAAATGATGTACTGAATGTTGTAGTAGCTGTAAGAGCCCCCAATAAAATTTTAAAAAATAAATAAATAAAAAATAAAAAACAAAGAAAAAAAGAAATGTACAGTCAATACTGCAGTTAATTTTAGATCTTTCCCCCTCTATTCCATGTTATTGGTTCCCCATTTCCTCTCACCCTCCTCTTGTAGAGCCTCCACTCTAGTCCTTGTAATTCCACCAAGCAACCATTAATCCAGTTACCATCTCTATATAGTTACTTATCTTGGATTTTATCTACCACAAAACATACAAAAATACAAAAAGATAGAGTCAAAAGGATAAAAACAATAAAACAGAATATAGCAAAGCCCCTTTCTGAGGTGTAGCAGTCACCTTATCTGGTGTCGATTTGAGGATTAAAGGTGGGGTGGAGTTGAGTCTGTCAATATCGAGATAGCCAATGAGACCTCGGTGTGGACAAGGCCTTCTCCTGAAAATTCCGGTACTTCTTGGAGGGGGAGACACTCTCTTGGTTCACTTCCTTGGAGACTCTACTTAGTCCCTTGAAGATGCTCTGCTGACAACACACAAGGCTGGCTGCTTGTGAGATTCTGGAAGAGAAGCCACATGAAGTTAACCTAATGAAACCAGAACACTGAAGCTGGAAAAGCCACATAGAGACTCCAGCCAGTGCTGCGAAACCATAGAAGCCATGGGGAGACCCCTGCCAGTGCTCAAATGCAAGACTCTGCAACCATTGGCCTGTGCTTGTTCCGATAGCGTTGCATATGCTTCGTGAGTCTGAAGATGATTTATAGATTGGTATCAAACCTATGGGCTAATATTAGACTTATGACCTTGAACTGGACTGGGCTGTGATGTTGCTCTTACATATTAAAATCTTTCATAGATAGATATGTGTGTATATATATATATATATATATATGAATTTGTTTTTCTAGTCTACCCAGACTAACACAATAAGAAAACAGAAAATATTAAAAACTAGAAATAGGTATAATTTTAAATTGGGTCAAAATGAAGATAAAGGGGAAGGGGGGAGGAAGGGTAATATAGGGAGCTGATAATGGGGGCCTGGAGGGAGGGAGAATGTTTTGAGAGTGATGATGGCAATGGGTGTGTAAAAGTGGCCTGAATACTACTGATGTTATTAGGGATTGTGATGGGAGTTGTAGGGGCCCCCCAATAAAATGATTAATTTTAAGGCTGAGCCCCGGTAGCGTAGTGGTTGAGTGTGGGACTGCAGCTGACTGGCTTGACAGTTCAAATCCTGCAGCAGCAAGGTTGGGCCTCCCACTCCTACCAGAGGGCAGTAATGACTTAAAAAAAAAAAAAAAGGTTAATTTTTAAAAAAAGGGGGGGAAGGGAAAAGGGAGGGTTTTTTTTGTTTGTCTGTTTTTTAAAAAGGAGCTTGTATCAAGGGCTCAAGTGGAAAATATTGGGAAATGTATGTGGAAATATGTGTGCAAATATGCTTGATACAAATGATGTACTGAATGTTGTAGTAGCTGTAAGAGCCCCCAATAAAATTTTAAAAAATTAAAAAAATGTTAAAAAAAGGAAGATGAAGTTATGAGGTGTTAAATTTTAAAGTATTTGTATCTGTCATTTTTCACTTCCCAATGCCTTCTGTATATAGCAAGGTCATTTGCATCTCTGGTCTATGTTCAAAGGGAATTGAACAAAGAAGACTTCATCTATATGTATTTTCCTTCACTTTTGTTTTTTTGTTCTTAAAAATTTTAGATGTGTCAAAAAAAGGGATCAAATCACATGTTACGTGTTAATTATTCAAATCAATTGCTACATTTTGATCTTTTTTTTTTTTTGCCATCACTGCTCTCTGGTGGGAGTGGGAGACCCAGTCTTGATTCTGGAGAATTGCTGCTGGATTTGAACCACAAAGACAGTGGGACTCAGTCCTGCACTCAACCGCTACACCACCGGGGCCCAATCCCACATTTTGATCTTATAATCATCTATACAATATGCTCTTGTTGGTTAACCAGACAATTCAATGAATCAAAGACTTAATCTACATGTAGATCCTGCAAATGGATTTTGGGTTTCCACGTCATTCATAGTTCTCTGCAAAGGAGAATCCCACAATTTAAATTCTTAGATCTGAATTATATTATTTATAATCTTTTCATCATACAGATTGGGTGTTTCTTGCATGCAGACTTTATCAATACCTCACTTCAATGACTGCCTGTCCAAAGACAGGCCTTTAAAACCCCAGATGCTATTCTTTCTTATAAGAACCACACCGTTCTTTAGCACCATATTGTCAAAGCTCCAGGAAGATGACTGAAAATGTTCTTTAACATAGAAAGGCAATGTTTTCTCAAAGTGAAATAGGAGTAAACTACTCATTTTGGAGCCCAAGAGCAGGTTATTATGTAATGTGCCGGGGGAATCTTCATATCCAAAATGAAGCACATTAGTGGTAAGCTGATTCCAATACCTAACGACCTCCTAAGACAGAGTGGAACTGCTGCACAGGATTTTAAAAAGGGCTCTGTAACTTTTTGTGGAAGCAAAATGCCACATCTTTCCACCACAAAATAGCTATTAAGTTCAACTCATGACCATTTGTTTTGTGCTGAGCATTTAACCCTTGTTCCAGCAGGGCTTTTCTGAGGATATTCCTAGTAGAAAGAAGAGTGGAGCATGAAGAAAATAGCAAAAAGTGTGATGAAGCTGTTGAAGATGCATAAGTATGTTACATACTCTGAAGAATACTGATAGATTAAAGTGCAAATACTTAGTAGTCTGGGTATGTTCATGTTTTGTTTTGTTTTTTTTTGTACAAGAGGGTTTCAGAAAGTTAAGGAGCTATGGCTTTTGAAAGATAATGGCAGTTTCCATGAATTTTTTTGGGGGGCATCACTGCCCTCTGGTGGTCATGGGAGCTACCCAGTCTTGCTGCTGCTGGATTTGAAGCACCAAGTCAGTGGGCCGCAGTTTCGCACTCATCACTACACCACTGGGGCTCAGCCCTCCATGAAACTTTTATGGGACAAATGTATACGTATATGTGAACTTATCTGTAAAATTGTTATTCTGTGGCAGTCTGCGGGTTAGTGTGATTCTGGAATCCATGCCACAATTATTTCAATTACCACTAGTTGCCCACGGTAGATGGATTTCACAGGACCGCCAATACTAACAAAAACTAGGAAGAAAACCTTGGAAATCTGTTAAGAACATTGAAAACCTAGTGAATAACTATGATAAATGTTTAATAGTTTGTTAGAAGAAAAAAATCCCTCACATTGGGGGAATAGCCAGACTGTCCACTATTGAGGAATTAGACACTAAAACCTTACGAACAGCAGTGCAACATTAACAGATACTCAAAACCTCAAGAGTAGCTGCAGAATATTATCAGATATATTAACAACATACCAACTATTTTGTCTATTATGCCAGGAAAGACAAATTGAGGAGAAGTAATATTACATCAGTAATCAAAAAGGATGTTTCAGGAACTATCTTGGGATACAATCCTACTAGTGGTGAATTAATAGGCTGCTTTACAATTGTGCCTGATTCAAAGAAGGGTGACTCATCAGAATACAGCGACTACCTAACAAAGTCATGACTAGCACACACAAGTACATTTTGTTGAAGATAATTCAAAATATAACAGGAATTATATTGGCCTAGGAATGTCAGAAATTTAAGGCAAAATCAGAAGAATACATAAAACAAAACTTATTGTTGCTGATGTCAGATGGATTTTAATCCAAGCACAGAATACCAGAAATATGTTTGCCTGAATGTTATTGATGATGCAAAGGAATATCAATTGTGTGGTTCAAAACAAATTATGGTTTACATTTCAAATTATGAAAATTCAGGGCACTAAATTGTACTCACAAAGATCTTTGACAGAGATCAAAAGGTAGTCTTTTGAATAGAAAAAGGGAATATAGTTTGGTCAAAAATCACAAAAGGTATCTATTCTTTTTTTTGAGGCATCTATTCTGTAGTAATAATTTTTTTGAGAAAAACTAAAGTTAGAGTAGTCCCAAATGTTCAACTTGATGCTATTCTAGCCCATTGCTCCCTCACTTCTTTCTTTAGTGTATTCAGTCGTGTCCCTTAACTCTACAATTTGCTGAATATCCCATAAAATCTCATGAAATGTTGAGAAAAATCTCATGTGGTAATGGGTTGTATTCAATCCCAGATATGAAGATGACAAAGAGGTGAGCCAAGTGCAAGTTTCAGAAGCAGAAGCCCCCAACTTCCTAACTAGCAGGGGTCCTTGTTTTACCAAAGGCCACATAGGAAATGAGCATGGCTTTCTAGGTGAGCTGAAGAGTTTAACTCAGTCAACCTATTTTCATTTAGTTAATGTTGATGCAGAGAGAACTTAGAAACAAGAAATAATGAGACTATAACTTTTTACAGGAATAGAAAGCTGAGTCTTTCTCCCAGAACTTCTGGTGGTTTTGAACTGCTGATCATGAGAAACATCTTGATACATAGACACTATCCCAACAGGGCTCCCTAGAACCAGTGTTTATCCCCCCAAATGATTGTGTCTTGTCATGTATATAAGGCAACTGAAAATACCAGGCCTTGAATCAGGCCACTTAAGTCCTCAAAGAAACATCCTCATTTTTCAATATTCTAAGGAGGTCTTGAACAGCAGATATACCTAATGCAACATGTGTTTGATCTCTTGACTTCTGCATCCATGAACATTGATTGTGCATCCAAGAAAGACAAACTTCTTGACAACTTCAACCTTTTCTCTTTTTATCATGATATGACCTATTGAGTTAGGGCAGTGGCCTGCAAACTGCAGCTCACGAGCCATAATTGATTCGCAGTGTGTACTTGTGGCTCTGAAGTAGCATTGGAAACATTTGAAGGTTATTATTTCACATCACAGTGATTTCATTTGTTTGGAAAAATATATTTAATGTTCTTGAGTGATTTTAAAGCTGTTAGGAGGGAAATGACTGACTCTTCAGTCACAAGAGTTTGTAGACCCCGGGTTAGAGTAAAGATTTTTGTCTTCTTCACATGAAGTTGTAAACCATACTGAAGATCGCAATCCTTGATCTTCATCAGGAAGTACTTCAAATCCTCTTGACTTTATGCAAGGATGATATTGTCACCTGAATATCTCATGTAGTTAATAAGCTTTCTTCTAATTTTCCTGCCACAATCGCCTTTATAATCCAGATTTTCTAATGATCGTCTCAGAATACAGATTGAATAAATATGGTAAGATGATACAACTCTGTCACACACATTTACTGATTTTCAAACTATGCAATGTTCCCTTGTTCTATTTTCCAACTCGTAGTAATCCTATATTCAATAGAACAAAACACTTCCTGGTCCTGTGCCATTCAATCAATTATAATGTTTGAGTGGAGTGTGGCCCCTGTGTCAGTTCATCTCATCAAGGTCCTTCTTTCTTTTTTGCTGACTGTATGCTTTGTCTATCTATAGATTCAATATTAAGATATCAGTTCATAACAACTTGATGTAAAAATCCAATAGAATCTCATTCGAAACCTCAGTAAGATATTTTGTACATACCGATCGACTTATTATAAAACTTATAGGAAAAGACAAATGATCCAAAGTAGTCAACACAATAATAGTGATGGAGAATGCCAGAATTATAACTAAATTATAAATCTTATAAAGTTACATTGACCCAAAGTTACATTAGTCCAGTTACATTAATCAAAACTTTGTGATACTGGAGAAAAATAGATAAATAGATCAATGAAATAGAATACAGAGCACCAAAATAGACATACAAAAATACAAAGGGGTTTAAACATTTTGTTACAAATTGTATGCTTTATCAATATAATTTTCCACAAACTCTTTGAAGCCCCCCCCCCAATATAATCAAATACTTTTTGACATATGAGCAAAAGTATCCCAGCAGAAAAAATATATTCTGTTAAGGAAATAGTCACATAATGGAACATATGCAAATATATAATAATGCATGTGAACTTGAATGTAAACTATGAATATCGGCTCATGGTAGTGCATCAATACAGGTCACCATTGTTAGCAAATGTACTGCACCAATGCAAATTATTATTATGTGGGTATCTGTTGGCAGGGAAGGAAACGCTGTGGTGTAAGGGGTGATGAATGGGACTGAGAACAAGATCAGCATTTCGCTCCCACCTGCTGCTCCAATGGAGAAAAGTCCATTTTTCTACTACCTCAAAAAGTTAGTCTTGACAATCTACAGGGGCAGTTCTACTCTGTCATCTAGTCACTATGATTTGGAATCAACTTGCTGTCAATGAGTTTGGTTTAGAGAGTTGGGAAGGGTGACAGGGAATATGTGAGAACTCTGTATTTACTGCTTATGTATTCTTTAAAACTAAAGCTGCTCTAAAATAAATTCTATTAATTAAGAACTTAAAATGAAAATTAAAGAGTTAAAAATGGACTCAAGAAATTCAATTTTCAGTGATGTCTGGTTCAGTTATTCAAGCAATGCATTATTCACCCACCCCTACAGAAATCATATGAATATGGAAGATTAAATGTAGATTAAAATAAAACACTTTAAAATATTAACAATTTGAAAAGCCAATGGGAACTCAAAATCCAGTTTTTGAAAAAAACAAAACAAAACAGGTAAGACATGTAACAGTGTCCAAACAGCTTCTTTTATATTTGATCATTTTTTAGTCATTTTATTGGGGGCTTGAGTATCACCCATACACACATATAATGTGCCAAGCACCTTCACATGCCTGTTGCCATCATCATTCTCTAAATATCTGCTTTTTCACTTCAGCATTTGACATCAGCTTTTCATCTTTTCCCATCCCTCACTAACCCTTGGCATTTTATAAATTATTATTATTATTTTGGCATATCTAACACTGTCTTATGTCTCCCCTTGCCCACTCCTTTGCTGTCCATCCTCTAGATAGATTATGTGTAGATCCTTGTAAGCCACTCCCCCTCTCCACCCCACCTTCCCTCATCCTTCTGGTATTTCCACTCTTACTACTGGTCCTGAGGGGCTCTTCTGTCCTGGGTTCCCTGTGTTACCAGTTCTCATTTGTACTAGTGTACCTCATCCAAGCCAGCTGAATTTGTAAGGCAGAATTGGGATCATGACAGAGTTGGGGAGAGGAAGCCTCTGAGAACTTGAGAAAAGTATGTTTCATCTGCACTTTTCTGCAACTTGACTGAGGCTCATACCACTCTTATTACAATCCATATATCAATTTTTGTACATAGATTACCTTCACCTTTTTTAGACGTCTACTTTATATTGAACCCTTGGTATCACCTCTTTCCCCCCCTCCCAAACTCTTTGATAGATTGTATATTATTACTTTTTTCCAATGACTTTATTGGGGGCTCTTACAGTTCATAAAAAATTCAATACATCATTTGTATCAAGCACATTTGTACACATGTTACCAACTTTATTTCCACATTTTCTCTACTTGAGCCCTTGGTATAAGCTCCTCTTTACCGCTCCATTTTTATTATAAATCCTTTTATAGGGGACTCATACAACTGTCATTACGATTCACACATACATCAATTGTATGCAGGCCATATTTGCACACTTGTTGCCATCATCACACTCAAAAGATCCTCCCTCCACTTAGACCCAAGTATCAGCTCCCCATATTCCCTTCCCTTACCCCTCCCCCTCCCCCATGAATCCCTAATAAGTTAAAATTGTTATTAATTTTCCTTATTGTACACTATCCAATGTATCCCTTCACTCACTTCCCCACTGTCTGTACCCAAGAGCGGAGCTTATATGTAGATCCCTGATATCGGTTCCTCCTTTCTATTCCACCATCCCTCTACCCTCCCAGTATCACCACTCCCACCACTATTCCTGAGGGGTCATCTATCTTGAATTTCCCATATTTCCAACTTCAGTGTACTTCCCCTTTTCTAACCAGATTTTTCTGGTAGAATTGGGATCATGATCGTGGGTGGGAAGCAGCAGTTGAGAACTAGAGGAAAGTTGCATATGTCATCGTTGCTGCACTGCACTTTGAGTGGCTCAACTCCTCACTGCAACCCCTCTGTAAGAGAAAGTTGCTTTACTTATTTATGGGCTTTGGGCCCCCAATCTTCCCTCTCCCTCATTTATAATGATATAATTTTTTGTTATTTGATGCCTGATTCTAAAACCCTTTGACACCTCATGGTCACATATGTTGGTGTGCTTCTTCCACATGGACTTCGTTGCTTCTGAGTTGGATGGCTACTTGTTTGCTTTCAAGCCTTTAAGGCCCCAGATGCTATATCTTTTGTTAGCAGGGATCATCATCAGCTTTCTTATGCGTACCTTTGCTTATGCGTACATTTGTTTTCAGTGATCATGTTGGGAAGGTGAGCATCAAGGAATGCCAATTTAATATAACAGAATATTCTTACACTGAGAAAGTACTTGAGTGATGGTCCAATGCCTATCTGCTGTCCTAATACTAACCCTATAAGTATATATATGCACATTGAGCTATTTCCCTATCATAGGTAAATATATGTGTCTATGTACATGCCTGTATTTAAACCTCTAAAAGTACCCTTTACTCCCAAGTTCTTTTCTCTGTTTCCTTATATTTCTTCTTGTCCCACTATCATACTCAACCTCCATTTGGGTTTCAGTATTTTCTCTCTGTTACATTACTCTTGATGAATTCCTATTGGACCTCTCACATCTACCTTGTCACTGATTTTGAATCACTTGTTATTCCCTTATCCTTGGGCCAGTCAGCACCACCTCCTTTCTCCCTCCTCCCTTTCTCCCATGTTCCCCTCAGAACCATCAGTCTCATGATTTTTGCCTCCTGACTGTTCATCCAGCCTATTTTATCTAGATAGAACTACAGAGAAAAAAGACATGTACAAAAAAGGCATCCTAAAATGAAGCAACCAAAGAAAATAAACCAATCATAGCATCAACAACAAAAAAACCTATATGTAAAAGTATAAAGTAATAACACTATAAAAACCTGTAAATAGTTTAAGGTCTGTTTGTTGACCTCCAGGAGTGCCCCCCGGTTGAGTCAGATGGGGTGCCACAGTCTGGGCCCAAAGTATACCCTTCATACTCCATCTGGAACTCCATGCTCTGTTGCAAACCCTTAGTTTTTCGCCATGCTGTGGTTGGGTCAGACGGTATAATCCTGACCCTGTTTCTCCATTGGTGATCCTAAAAGGTGTTGGATCAGCGAAGGTAGTCATATTTCATAATCTCTCACATCAACCAATGTCTCTCTTCCCCCATGTTTTCTGTTGTTATTCCCCCTGTAGAGGAGTGTATGGTTATGTGTCAATCATTTGGATTGGTTCCCCCTTTCTCCCTTACACTCCCCTTCATTCCTCTACCCTTCTGGTATTACTATCCCTGCTCCCCTTCATTGATTCTGTTGTGTTTTAAATGTTCCTATCTATAATCCAAACATTTGTGAGTCAATTTTGCTTGGGCGATCTTTTTGAATTGGAGGTCTAGTACCCACCAAATCTTCTAATTCTGAAATGGGACTCTACAATCATTTCAAGTAAGAGGAAGGTTGATCTAGATTTCCTGCTCTCTTCAATTTTGTGCAACCATTCATCAAGCTAGGGATTATAGAAAGAGCTGACTTGGTACCTAGTAAAGACAGAAAGTAAAACTGAAGAGAAAAGATAGTAGATAGTGAAGTTGTCTTTCAAGTATAGAAAACTATGTGAACCAAGGAATCCAAAGACTTGAATCTATATTGAAGCAATCTGGATTGGTATTTCTCTGGGCATATAGTGGAAGTCAGATATAACTTTTTTTTTTTAGCAAGATACATGTCTTTTCTGCATCTCAGAAAATCATTCACTAACACTTTTCCAAGGGCAATGATAAGCAAGAAATCAGAAGTTTCTAGGCATAAAATATAGTGAAGTAACTTAAAACTGAACTAACAGAAACTACATATGACTGAAAGAACTTTTCTTGGTCCAAATTAAGCTACTCCTGGACGAAAGTCATTTCTAGAAAGAGTGACACAGAAAATTACAAGAACTACTTGATCTGACATGTCTTCTCCCAAAAGCACCTGACCCAAACATGCAATTTAAAAATTTGTCTAAAGTCACTTCTAGTGTCTAAAATTCTGAATAAACATTAGCTTCCAGAATAGTGTAACATATTGAAATAATTACACACCCTCACCAAATGAAGTTTACTTAGAAAGGTAAACTTACTTAGGCTATAAAAAATATGACATATCATAAATATTGAAATTATATCTATCTATAAAAATGCTGCAAATCTTCAATAAAATTTCAAATTAGTCTTAATAAAAACATCTTTCATCAGAGGAATAAATTACTACCACTTACTTTGATAAAATAGCTCCTTCTTAACCCCAAAGTCAATATTTCACATAGTGAAGAATGACTTGAAGCATTTTCAGCTCATTTAATTAATTTGTGGAAGTATCATGACCTCCACAATTATCTAACAAATGCTGATGAATTGCAAATACAATTTAGAAATAGAAATTAAAAAGGAACAAACAAATAAATGAAACCCTAGTGATACAAACAGCTAGAGAAATAAATCATTATTTTCAGAGACTATTATGTGTCATATAACCATGTATTAACTTGAGGATATTATGAGTGAAGGGGTGGAGTCTAGCCATTCAATCGGTAATAGCTCATGGTGGCTTATGTGGGTTTAGCCTTCTCATGAGGATTCTGGGGATTTCCTCTTTTTCTCCCTGGATGAGGGCCACTCTCTCTCTGCTTGACATTCCTTATGACAAGTCACACTGATATCAATAAGAGCCTGGAAATGCTTCTTCCAACACTGGATCCACAAGACTTCACACCAAAAAGTCTGTGATTAAAAAAAAAAAGCTGTGATGTTTCTGTATTCAGCACCATGCATATGTTGCATGACTTTAGAAAGGAATTTATGCATGCGTATCAGACATATAAGTTAATATGGACTTATGAACTTGATCTTGACTGGGATGGGATGTTTCCTCAATATACAATTGCTCTTTGATACAAAGCTTTCTCTTACATCTATATGACTGTCAATGAATATGTTTCTCTTATATACCTGGACTAACACATCATGGAAAGCAAGTTAGAAATAAAAATCTGAAAACCAATTACAAATAATTATACAATATTTCAAGGAGCTCACATGTGCAAATAATGTAAGCAATCAATAGGCTTCAGGTAAGAAAATAGGGAAACAAATTTCCTCCCACCCCCATATAATAGATATGACACCCACGAATAAACTGAGCTACAACTGTGGAAGACACAGAAGAAATACTTTTAAAGTATCTTTTTTTTTGGGGGGGGGGGGCGCGCTTCACTGCCCTCTGGTGGGAGTGGGTGGCCCAGCCTTGTTCCCAGAGAGCTGTTGCTGGATTTGAACCACCAAGTCAGTGGGTCATGGTCCCACACTCAACCACTATGCCACCAGGGCTCAGCCCCTAAAATATCTTTTTTTAAAGATGCAAGAGAAAACATAAATTAATTTACAAGGTTTACATCGTTCTTTGATAGGGAGCCTCACTATCATATTGGCTTTTTTTCTTAAATCAACCGATAAATGAAATCAAATCCAACAACAAAATAAGATCAAATCTCAAAATGGGAGTGTGTTCTGAATACCTACTCATCACAACCTCATCCTTTCAAATCCAATGGCCGCTCTCTGAGAGAAAGGCAGGGGGTCGGCTTCTGTGCAGGTTGGAAACCAGAGGGCAGTTCTTTTCTGCTCTACAGAGTTTCAATGGGCGAGAATTAAGTCAGTAATAATGAGTTTGCTTTGATTTTTGAAAACTAAAAAAAGGAACAATAAGGTACAGAGGATCTTTTCATGATACCACAGCATGTAATAAAGTAATAAAATGAGTAAATATCAGAATGCAGAAAAAGTACATGTTGTTAATCTCAGGTTTGGTTAAATATATTATTTTGTGCAGAACTTAAAAGTAACAGGATAATCACAGAAACATTCTCATTCTCACTCACTTGCATTTTTTTTCTTTTTACTTTTTGGATAGCTCACTCTTTACAAAGAACTTTGATTCATTTTAATAATAATATCTGTTAAAGAAAAAAATATGTCCCTGCAATAGAACGGCTAATTTCAAATCCAAGTTTCTTCACTTATTATCTATTTGATCAGGGACCTCATTTTTTAAATCCATTTTCTGGATCTGAAAAAATGAATGACAAGGCATTCTTCACATCTCAACATTATTGCAAGAATTGCTCAAGATAATATGTGTAGAATTATTTATAATGCCTAAAGCTAAGGGAGTACTATCTGAAACCCTGTATCTGAAATATTTGGGAGTATATGTGTTTCAGAATTTAGATTTTTTTTTATTATTTGAGAGACATAATAATATAGGAATAAAATATAAGAAATGATCCAAAATAGGTTTGAAATAACTATCATTAATCATGATTTCTCTTTAGTGAAATATTGTCAAACTCTAAATAGCCCAGGTCAGCTAGGGCTAAGCTATTGATGACAAATGGGGTATAATAAATACATTAAAATTTTACCATCAAATGAATCAAAAGTCACAAACATGTTTGATTCCAGACCCATGCTTCCAATGAATAAATGCCATACCTGTCTGTTATTGAAGGATTTCATGTTGCTCTGACGTTCGACAAGTTTCAGCAGACCTCGTAGACTATGATGAACTAGAAAGAAAAACCTGCCCATCATTTATGAAAACAAGCAATGAAAACCCTATGAATCACAATTGTGACAGTAAATTATTAAACCATTAAATTATCTGATTTTTTTCTTATATGAGATTGACACATATGGTCCTAGTGTGTGTCTTGAATAGCATCATGGTTAAACATTTGCTATTAACCAAAACATCAGCCATTCAGATCGAATGGCATCTATGGAGAAAGTAGAGAAGTCTGCTTTTGCAAAGATTGGAATCTCCGTGACGCACATCACCTTTACGTATTTATCTGACTTTTCTTGGCAACAAACCATAGTCCAGAGTTTTAAGAACCCTCGAATTTCAATTATTTAGCATCACAAGCTGGCAAAATATTTTGGACTGAGGTTGAAGGGTTTAAAAAATATGAGTGATAAAGGGAGTTCCACTGAGAAGGGAGATTAGCTACACTAGATCAGAAAGTCCTGATGGCCTTGAGGTAGACCTGAAGGTCAGTACTAGGCTTCTCATGGGATGGTAGAAAGGAAAAGATTGTTCCCACAGAGAAATGTCAAAGTTTCAAGTTGTAAATAGGCATTCAAATCATGACAGTCAATTTCAGGCTGGTCACTGTGTTCACATCACAAGATCTCTCAGCCAGGCTTAATTGTGTGCTATCTTCCCCAAAGTGAATCCTGGCTTTTTCTGTTAAGGGATGTTGTCATCTGTCACAGCTGCCAAGCCAACAGATGGTGTGGGCTTGTGTCACCAGCAGTTTCCAAATGTAAAAATATAATAGTCATTTAGATGTTTTCTGTGTACACCCATTTCCTCATTAATCTTCTAAATGCAGCTGCAAATGGATAATTTCCATGTGTAACACAGTGACATTCTGGCCACCTTCCTTCACGCATTTTCTGACCACCTGCCATGTGCTGAGTGGTACTCTGCTAGAACTGGAGCCTGTACAGTGTTTTTCTCTGATTTTCAGTGAAGCAATATTTTATTTCTAACCTTACTTAACTCTTTTGAGGTAAAGGGAAGCTACTTTTAACAGTCCTAGTGAACATAGATCTGGTTGTTTAGTGGTTATGAGCTGAGCTGTGACCTGCGTGTTTCGCAGTTAAACCACTATCTACTCTGGTAAAATGACAGTGACGGAAACCCACAGGGGGTCGCTATGAATCAGTGTTGACTATAAGGCAGTGAGAGTCAACATTGAACCATTTTTTTTTTGCCACACCAGGTTGTTTGAGTATTCTTAAATAGATTTTTTATCAAAGTTAATTGCCAGAAGTGCCCACTTCCTCAGCTTCCACAAAAAGACAAACACCCAAAACAAAAAGAAAATCAAAGTGGAGAATGGTTCTACAAGTTGTAAAGTCAAATATAAGTGGTTATTGGTTGTCTCCTGCTTTTGTTTTGTAGTCTTTATCAGAAAGAACAGTTGACCATTATTGTCAATCTGTCAATTACCTCCCACCTCAAAGTTAGCAAGTATCTCAAATTAGAATCTATGCTACTAATGTGTCCCTACTCCAATTAATTTGAAAAGTCCTCACCAAATTAATCGCTCTAAAGCACCTATCCAATTTCTCTGAATTAAAATTAAAATGCCTTTTCATTACCTGCAGGGGAAAAAATCCAGAAATGGTTGATTTATCAGTTTTCCATAGTTTGTTCCCATGCTGGTCTTCCAACTTCATTTCATTATTCTTCCACTGGATCCCTGAGCACCAGTCCACTCAGAGATGATCGCTTCTTTGGAGACAGTGGCATTTCCGCCGTGCTGAAAACAGGTTCTCATCTATGTTCTTCGTCTTGACAATTTTCTTCCTCTCTGAAGACAGTCCATCAGCTCTATAGGCAAGCAAACAAATCAAGCCCAGGGAACCAGAGAACTCTTTGTGCATGGCAATAGTCATTGGTTCAATAATATACACATAACCCAGGAATGACTTTCCACAGGGACTTTTGGGGAAGAGGTACTTTTTATAGACATTTTATCCGTAAGGCCATGCTTGTCTACAGCTGATGGTGTCTGCCATTGTATACAAAGCACCCAATAATTAAGCATTTTCACAACTTTAAGATTGTAACTTGTGCATGAAGTTATTGCTGAAGTGAAACGATTTGGGAAAAGGTGGTGAGGCAGTTGCATTACTCACAGAATGTGTTCAGTACCTCAATTGTGCATGTAGCTATTGCCAAATTAGTATATGTTATGCTGTAGTTATATTTTCAACTACAAAAGTAACTTTAAAATAAGATTTTTCTTCTTAAATTGTCTGCCTAAGTATTAAGTCAATATTGGTGAAGTAAAAATACAAGTATGAAAGCAATGCACTATCTATTATGATGCTTCGTGAATGGGTCAGAATCAGCTCAATGGCAATGAGTTTGGGTTTTGTTCCCATTTTTGTGGAAATCATCTACATACCTAGACTTTCCTGTTAAGTAAGGCAGTGATCTCCATTGCCTAATTTATTTTAGTCATGCTATTTATGTTTATTTTTAATTAGTTGGATTTTAATTGAATTTAGTTTATGTGCACCAAGAGGCTTCTAACTTACACAGTCATCTTCATTGGCATAAATTTGGAATTATAGATGCATACTTTGGATATTTAGGACCTGAGAAGAGTCACAAGAATTCCAAAGCATCATACATCAATTTTAAAAATTAATAATGGTAATATTTTAAAATTGCATATCATATTTCAGACATCAATCTAAACTTCTTACATCACTGTTATATAGCTCTATATGTTTCATATTAATATTGTCCCTTTGGTAATAATCTCTCCCAGAAGGATTAATACCAGATTCATCACAATGAGTTGGGGACAGATATAGCTCCAAAAGTCCAATTTTTTTCATGATACTATTGAGATCCATGTTTGCGCCCCTCCCTCCTCCCTTTAGTATATCCCTTCAAGTTTCTTGGCTCTGCGAATCACTGCAATGTCCCACAGAAACTAATAAAAATTTGAGATATTTTTCATGTGGTCAGTACATGCTCTTCAGCCTAACATGCGAATGCCAGATGCCCAGTCCAGAGGACATACTCTGCTCCTTACTTTTTCAAAGGGCTCATAATTTTATATGTGACAAGATGACAGCAAAGAATCCTGTTCACAATTACTTCCAGGTGAATCCTAGCACTGTCTCTCCCCACCTTATTACCATATTGATGCAGGGTGTATGAGATAGTCTATTAACTGGTACATTGAAAATCAAGCATGCAATCAAATGAACCTACAACCCTTCACCTTTTCAGTAATATTCAAATATAGCATATAGTTCCCCATTCCTCAATTTTACTTTATTTCTACACATATAACCTGGGGACTATGGCAGGATGGTTTTAGTAATCGCTGGCCTCCATCTAATCTCATCAGTCAAGATTTTGTTTCCCCCAGCCTCTGCAGAAGTAGATTTTCTCCTATCATTCCTTGAACCCATTGCAAGTAGCAGTAACCAAGATAATCATTAAACAAAGTGTGTATCCCAATTCACACTCTTTGTGTTTTACTTCCATCTTATTTCAATTCATTGTCAGATAATGCCTTCCAAATCAGGACTATACATTGACATATGATTTTCAGAATTATAATGTATCACATAAGTGATTAGGGTTGGAAGAGTCATATTACTTGAGTGTAACTCAGTCCCTAATTTCCACAGGGCAATCTGAGACTCACAAGAATTTGAGTAATTTTCTCAAAGGTGTACAGACTCATGTGCACACAATAAGTAAAATAATTTCTCTGTTATTATTTTATGACTATTATAGCAAAAAAAAAAGACCTATTGACTCTTAGTCTTTCTTAGGTTTGAGTAATTATATGCCACTAAGGTATTAGATCCCTTTATTTTTAAAAAGTGTAACCTTACCTCTCTCTTTTTGTTAATTTAAATATTTTAATTAATCTATTTTGAGTGCTATTGTTTGGAAATTTCTAATTGAATAGGTAATCACAGAATATGAAAAAATAATGAATGTGGACACTTTAAAACCAAATTATTCATTTTATTCAAATTATTCACTGGCAGCTTAATGATTTATCTTTTATTAATAATCCTGGAAAACCTATACCATTTAACATACAATTCTGAAATTAGACTAATATACTTGCCAGATAACCCTGTATTATGCCAAAATATCAACTAACACTGCTTGGCTTATTTAGAAACCCTACCACCACCCTAACCTCAGTCACGTGCATTTTTATCAACCTAGAACAGCTTATAAAAATAAATGCATGGTTTATGCAAAAATGGCAAGGAAAATTTATCAATATTGCTGGATTACTAGGAACTTTGGAATAATTTTCTCTCTTTTAGCTTCCTACCAATTACTTGGCTAAATGACTGAAAGTGATGCATATTTGTACCCATACCTAACAGAATTCTCAAATTATAGAAAAAGTATCATTGTTATCACATGCAAATAAAATATTGCTGAAAAGCATGCAACAGTGATTGCAGGATGAAGACAGGGAGTTGTCAGTGACGCAGAGCCTAGTCAGAAGGAGACATGGAACAGGTAATATTATTGCTGCTATCAGATGGATATTGGCTCAAGGCACAGAATAGCGGAAAGGTATTTTTGTGTGCTTTATTGGCTGTGTAAAAGCATTTGACTGTGTGGATCATAATAAACTCTGAATTGCCTTGAAGAGAATGAGAATACCAGAAACCTTGAGAAGAATAAGAATTCCAGAAAAGTTCCTTGTGTTTCTGTGGAACTTGTGCACAAATCAAGAGGCAGCTGTGTACACCAAAGGGAATACTGAGTGGTCTAAAATCAGAAAAGATGTGCCTCAAGGTTGAACATAATTATTCAATCTAAATACTGAACAAATCATCAGAAAAGCTGGATTACCTGAAGAAGAATGTGGCATCAAGATTGGAGGAAGGCTTATTAACAACCTGCTATATACAGATTACACAATTTTGCTTGCTGAAAGTGAGAAGGATTTGAAATACTTGATGAAGATTAAGGATTGTAGCCTTCAGCATAGATCACAATTCAATGTGAAGATCAAATTCCTCACAACTGAACCTCACATTAGGTAACATCATGATAAATGGGGGCATGGCTGAAGTTGTGTGTTAGTCTGGAGAGATAGGAGAAACAATTCATAGACACTCATATGTGTATAAGAAAGTGCTTTATATACATGAGTAATTGAATTTTGAGACAACATCCCAGCTCATCCCAGATCAAGTTCATAAGTCCAGTGTCCGATACCAATCTATAAATTCCTCTTCAGACTCATGAAGCACACACAATAATATTGAATGCAGGAAAATCACAGGTCCCTGGGTGAAAAATCTCGTGTACCCAGTGGTGGTAGGGCGATCTCAGCACTGGAAAGGTTCTCCACAAAGTTCCCTCAGTTCCAGGGCTTCACGGTAACTCCATGTGTCTTGTCAGCAAGCATGTCTCACAGGAAGGGAGTATGTGTCCTGCCTCCAGCAAGCTATGTATCTCCCTAGCACCTCCAAATGAAGTCATCAAACTGCGAACAGACTGACAGTAAGACCCTTAAAGAGAGAGATTGCTCCAGGGCTATCACAATGAATGTAAGCATAAGAATAATCGTGAGGTCGATGCTGCAGGACTGGACGATGCTTGTTCTCTTGTGCACAAGGTCGCTCAGAGTGGAAACCACCTTGATGGTACCGACTTGATGGTACCGAATCACAGTGACAACCGCAACACAGTTTTAAGTAATACAACAGGCAATTTCACTTACCTTTCCTAATTTCCTTTCAGTTATAACATTTTACATAGCTAGAACAGGATAGAAAAGAACCCTCGTGATGCAGAAGTTAGGTATTTAACTAGTAACCAGAGTCAGCCGTTGAATGCAGTGACTCTGTGGGGAAAAGATCTGGCAATCTCATCTCATTAAAAACAAAACAAAACAAAACAAAGCAAAACAAAACAAAAAAAGCCACCTAGAAAACCATTTGAGGCATTATCACATTGCGAGTTGAAATTCAGTTCGTGGAAAGCAGCAGCAATAATGAATCACAAAGAATAAATTGCTGTAGCTACTACTTTTCCACCTTATTCAGGTTCCATCTATTTCACATGCATAATTAGTTCTAAGCCAGTTTGTCACATGTATTTTTATATGCTCATCACCAGTCAAATTAGAGCAGAGTTCTAACCCAAGGACTGCTCATGTGACCTTTTATCTAGATGCAGTTTTTCTGCTTCTTTTCATCCCAAACCTCTGGCAAAATATAAGCCAGCTTTCCATTTCTCTCTTTCTTTTTTTTATTTTCAAGAATCATATAGAGCTGGACCTGACAATGTAGTAAACTGATATTTGAGATGAACTTTTTCACCCAGTGTATAGATCTTGAAATTTCCCCAAGTTGCTGCATATATCAATAGCTTATTCATTTTTATTATTGTGCCCCTTAGTTTATTTGTGCATATAATACAATTTAATTAGTCATTTTAGAGAAAATTTGAGTGGCTGCTGATTGGGTGCATTATAAACAAAACTGCTTCTAACATTCACGCATATAGGTTTTTGTGGAAATAGAAGCATTCAAAAAAAGTTTTCATTTCTCTGGAGTAAACATCTTTGAGTGTGATAACTCAGTCATATGGCCAACATGTGCTTGGCTTTGTAAGAAACCATGCAATATACTTTCAGATTAGCTACACCATTTTGCGTTCTCATTTGCAGAATAAATGATTGATTTACTCACCTCAACGGCAGCATGTGTCATGAGCATCATTTTTAATGTCAAAATTCTGAAAGTTGTGTAGTTGCAGCTGAATATAGTATTGCATTTTCCTGATAGTTGACACTGTTGTATGTCTTTACAGGTGTTTACTCACCAGCCGTGTCATCCTCAGTGACATTTCCGTTGATCATAAGTTTTATCATTTTCTGAGGGCTTTTTGTTGTCATTTTTTGATTTGTCTTCATTTTTCCCTTTTGCTGAGTTTTGAGAATTCTTTATATATACCACACATAAGTCCTTTGATGAATAGGAACTTTCCAATTTTTTCGAATCTACAATTTGCCTTTTCATTATTCTACACATTTTATTGGAACAAATTTCCTAATTTTTATTAAATATAGTTACATTTTCTTGTTATAAAATTAAATTTTGTTTAAAACATAAAAAACAGACCTAAATACCCATAATTTTTAATTAAAAACATTTTAATCTCGCAGATATTTGACCACACTTTTTTACTAAAATTTCACTGTTTTGTGTTTTATATTTGTCTTTGAGGTTAGTTAGTGTGTGTCAATGTACTAAAGATTTTAGAATAAGCCAATGTTCGCGTTTTTGTTTGTGGATGTCCCATTGCTCCAGCATGATTCATCAAAGAAACTAAACTTTCTCAATAGTAGTGTTATTTACACCTTTGTCAAAATTCAGCTGTGCATTTGTGGAACAATTTTCTAGTTAGCTATGTATCTAACCCTCTGACAGTTCCTTATTTTATTTATTACTATGGTGATAAAGAAAGAACTGGAGCATTTGAATTGTAGTGCTGGTGAAAAATATTGACACTGAAAGGACAAAGCAATTTGTGCTAGAAGTACAGAGTGTTCCTTAGAGGCAAGGATGGCAAGCATTTGTCTTACATGTCCTTGGATATGTTGTTAGGAGAGACCAGTCCCTGGAGAAGACATCGTTTGGTACAGAAGTGGAGCAGTGAAACAGAGGAAGTCCTTTAATGGGATAGATTGACAAAATAGCTATGATGGACTCAATCACAGGAATAATTGTGAGGATGACTGAAGCCTTGCAAATGTTCTGTTCTGCTGTTCACCAGCATGCTATGAGTAGGTGTCAACCTTATAATGACCACCACCAACAACAACCATAACATAGATGAGGGGGGTAACACCCTCCCCCAATGGAAAAACAGCTCTACAGGGTAAAGATTTCATAGTATGCATTTCCCCTAGTAGGTGAGCATCAAGCAACTTGCTCTGAGTTGGTCACCCAATGACATCACCTGGAAAATTTGGGGGAGCCATAGTGAATTTGTTGTGAAATCACTTTTGCTGGAACCTCTTGTGCATGATGGCCGGTTAAGGAGAACAGCATGAACTGTGAATTTTCGTGATGTTGTATACAGTTCAGAAGGACAGTGTTATGGAAAAAACTCAATTGTATGAGTGGTTTTCTCCTATTGAAAAAACGTGAAATGTTGATTGATGACAAACCTCATTCTGCACATTTCTCAACTTCTCAAATGGATATCAATTCCTAATTCTTTTGGCGTTCATTTTGCCAGATAAGACTATTAATCAAGCTTTCTACTTAGTAGTTTTTAAAAGAGAGCATAACATTGTGTGATAAAAAGGTCTGATTTGTGGCAGATGACAGACTGCTTTTGCCATCACAACAATGCAGCTGTTCACGCAGTCATCTCAGTGGTCCAGTTTTTGACAAAAACCTGCATGCCACTCTTGCCCCACCCACTTTATGCACCTGACCTCACTCCATGTGACTTCTTTTTATTTACTTTAATGAAAAGGGACATGAAAGATGATGCAGAAGAGGTGAAGGAAAAAATAAGGGAGGCTCTCTTAGTCATCAAATAGATGAGTTTGAAAAATATTTCTAAGTATGAAATCAGTTTTGACAAATGTATTAGATGTAATGGAGAGTACTTTGAAAGTGATAAGGTTGTTTTGTAAAATAATTTAAATATGTAGCTTTGAAAAAGAAATCTGCTTTCTTTGGGGTAACTCCTTGAAATAATATTTAACAAAGTGTAAAGTAATTCTTCTAATTTTGTCCTTCTGTTTGAAATAATTATGGCTATTCTAAATTCTTGCCTATCTATATGTGTTCTAGATGTATTTCCTAAATAATGCTTAAATTTTTTTTAGATTATATATCTATGTCTATGTCTATGGATCAAGAGGCAGGGATGTTCAAAATCAGGAAAGACATACATCAGGGTTATCTCCTTTTTCTATACTTACTCAATCTTTACACTAAGGAAATAATCCAAGAATATGGATTATATAAACAACCTCTGAATATAGCATGACACAACCTTGCTTGCTGATACTGAGGACTTGAGCTATTTGCTTATGAAGGTCATGAATTTGCAACCTTTATCAAGGTTTACAAATCAATGTAAAGAATGTCAAAATACTTAAAGGTAAACTGGTAGGTAGCATTGTGATGAACAAATAAAAGATCGACCCTACCCAGCCCTACCCCTCCCCACAGAAGAATTCACTTCACAGGACAACACTGAAACTACAGCTCAGAGAGAGGGACATGTCTGATCAGAGTACACAGGAACAAATGTAGGGAGAGGACGAGAGTGTGGAACAAACCCTGACCCACCAAACCCTGAGAATGATATTCCTACTCAGAGCAGCCAAAGCACAGAGAGGACTATAAGGCTGGTCCCACTGTGAGACATTAAGTCCCTCACTGACTCATAGTGCTACTCCAAAAGGTCAACAAACAGACCTTGAACTTTCCACCGGCTTTTATTTTCTTTTTTGGGGTTATTTTTTCTTTCACAATAAGACCTTTTATTTGTTATCATTCTGAATATTTAACAGGTTCTTAAACTGGTGGTTCACAACCATCAGCTCATTTCACTTTTGCACCTGTCTCCTCTCCAGTAGTTTTTCCAGAACTCCCTCCTTCACCATGAAACTCCATGACTTTCCTCAGTGCAAACTTGGGCTTTTTTAGCACCTTTTACTTTTCTGACAAACACATCATGGATAGGATAAAGAGAGTGGCATGCCTTTTCTATGTCTTTTCCAATACTATCTTGAATCAATATTGGCCACTTCTTTCTTTAGAATTTGGTCAACCTGCAGGGGCTGAGCATAAGAGGTCTGCTGAATCTGATTACTGAGAGTTTAAGTGAAATCAACACAGAACAGATGAAGTAGAGCTCCATCAATAGTCTTGACATCAACATGATCTGCGTAAGATCCATGCCATGGAAGTTGGTCAGGCAGTTTTTCCCCTGAACCTCTTCAGTAATTAATTTAAATTTTCTAAAGGCAACCGCTTAATTTTATAGATCAGCAAGACTCGCTTCAAAAACTCTACCCTTGATGCCATCAAATGCATTTTTGGTTCCTTAAGTCCTGGTGACTAGTGTTTTCCCAATATTTTTTAAACTGAACATAGCTAATGTTTTTATATCATACCAATCTTTCTTAGAAAACAGATAAACCACTTTCTTCTTAGTTTTTTTTCCCCAGCTTTTGTAAGGTGCTTATTCTTGCTGACTCCCATGGTGCCATATAGAGAGGCAAAAGGGTTGTCATTGGTCTTTATTGTGATTTCGTTTCGTTTTCGTTTGTTGCTTTGTCTTGCTTTTTCTTGTTTTGTGTGCATATTATTATCTCTGAAGGTCTATCTATATAAGATAGGTGGGATAAACAATCTAGAGAAGAAAACAACAGGCCTGACAGTTTTGAGGGAACATGGAAAAGAAGGCAGGGAAAAGGAAGTGGGTGTTAACAAGGGAACAAGGGAACAAAAAGTTATCCAAAATTGATGGTGAGGAGGTGTAGGAGGCCTAGTAGAACTTGATCAAGGATAACACAACCAAGAGGAATTGCTGAAACCCAAATGAAGGCTGAACATGATTGTGAGACAAGCGGAAAAGTAAAAGGAACTAGAACAAGGAGGTAGAGGACATTTATAGAGGTTTAAATACAGGCATGTACATATGTAAGTAAACCCATGGTGAGGAATACAAACACTCTCTCAATGCAAGAAAACTTTACTCTACTAAACTGACATTCCATAATGCTAAACTTACTCACATGATTACTGAAGAAGACAACATGAGTGTGTAAGCAAATATGGTGAAGAAAGTAGTTGGTGGCCCAAAAGATATAGCATCAGGGATTTTAAAGGCTTGAAGATAAACAGCCATCTTGCTCAGAAGCAACAAAGCCCACATGGAGGAAGCACCTCAGCCTGGGTGATCATGAGGTGTGGATAAGATCAGGTACCAGTCATTTAAAAAAAGAACAAAAAATCATATCATTGTGAGTGAGGAGGATTACAGAGTGGAGACCCAAAGCCATATGTAGGCAAGTATAAATCCCCTTGCACAATGGTCAGAGGGAGGAGATGAGCCAGTCAGGGTGCAGTATATCACCAAAGAAATATACAACTTTTCTCTAGTCATTTAATGCTCCCCACCCCAAATATCACAATTCTATGTCTACCTTACAAATCTGGCTAGACCAGAGAATGTACACTGGTACAGATAAGAGCTGGAAACACAGGGAATGCAGGACAGATAAACCCCTCAGGGTCAATAATGAGAATAGCCCTGGGTAAGGGAAAGCTGGGGAAAGAAGGGGGAACCAATCTCAAGGATCTACATATAACCCCTTCCCTGGGGAATTGACAATGGAAAAGTGGGTGAAAGGAGACATCAGACAGTGTAAGACATGAAAAATAATAATAATTTATAAATTATCAAGTGTGTGAATTGGAGAGAGAGTGGGGAATAGTGGGGAGAAATTAGGAACTGATACCAAGGGTTCAAGTAAAAAGAAAACGTTTTATTAATGATGAGGGAAACAAATTTACAAATGTGCTTGACTCAATAGATGTATGTATGGATTGTGTTGAGTTGTATGAGCCCCCTAATAAAATATTTTTGCTACCAATCATGTTGTTTGGAGGCATAGTTAATACTCATGGAAACAACCATCAAGAGATTAAAAATCACCTTGCATTTTTAAATATGTTGCCTAAGACCTCTTCAGTGTGTTGAAAAGTAAAGGTGTTACTTTGAGGACTACAGTGCACCACACCCAAGCAATGATATTCTCAATGACTCTATATGCATGTGAACGTTGGATGTTGAATAAGGAACGATGAAGAATTGATGCATTTTGATTATGGTGCTAATGAGAATATTGAAAGTAACTACCATGGACTGCCAAAATAATCAACAATTCTGTTTGGGAGGAAGTATAGCCAAAATCCTTATAAGCAAAGATGGTGAGAATGTTTCTTCTGCAGGTTGGATATCATATTATGAGAGATAATTCCCTACAAAAGGATATCATTGTTGGTAAAGAGTAAGAATGGGGGAAGTGAAGACCCTTCATGAGATGGACTGATAGAGTGGCTGCAGCAATGTGTTAATACATCAGAATGGTTTTGAGAATGTCGGGTTTTATTCTACTAGCCAGAAGCTGTGAAAAAACGAATTTTTCAGCACTTAGTAATCTTCATCATAATAACAACAGCAGCAATGAAATGGTGGAGTTTGGGTAGAAATTACATAAAAACAACAGATCATTTTGGGACGAATAGCTATCTTTACTACTTTGAGGATTTAATTATTTTTAGAAAATTTACTGTGCTAATCCAATTACACTAGAGCAACAAATCCATAGGGACTCCTATGTATATAAGGGGGAGGTTTATTTACAAGAGCAATTGAACATTGGAAAAAAAATCCTAACCAAGTCCAGAATAAGATCATAAGTCTGATATTAGCCCATATGTCGGACAGCGATCTATAAAGTCCTCTTCAAACTCACAAAACACATGCAATGACGCTGAATGAAGGAAGGTTACAGGCCAGTGGGTGCAAAGTCAGCGGTGGTAGAAGCGTCTCATCACTGACTGCGGTCTCTTCGTGTTTTCTCTAGGTCCAGGGTTCTGACCGCATCAGGATAGGATCATGGTGCTTCTCCTTGGGGATATTTCACAAAAGTAAGCCCCGTCAGTAGAAAAGTCTCCAAAGAAGTGAACTCAGAGAGACAGTGTCTCCGCCTCCAAGAAGGAATCACATTTCCCAGAATTCTCAGAAGAAGGTGACGCCCACAGAGAGATCTCATTGGCTATCTACCCAGTGACAGGCTACACTCCACCCTACACTCTTAATCCTCAAATTGACACCAGATTAGGTGACTGCTATATGTACTGTGAACATATGACCCATAATTAGTACTAATCGTTTCTTTTTACCAGAAGTTCCTTCATGGCACACAAAGCAACCCTGTACATTCAGAAAAGAACTGCTCCATGGTGCTTTCATTGGCTGCAGTTGTTCAGAAGCAGATTAGTGAAGTTTTTAAAAATTATATGGGTGGATTTAAGCCACCAACTACATGGTGCTTAACTGTTTGTGATTTCCGGAGACACTGCTTCCTGACCTGTTAAAACATAGAATTACCATCATCATACTTGATGAGTGTCACCAAAACAGGGCAACACAGAAGAAAATCAAATTTATTATAGCTAACCAAAGAGAAATTGTGTCTTGGGAATATTTCACTAATCATCATCATGAAAATTAAAACTAATTAAATATATCATTAAAATATATCATGAGGGATTTTCGGGAAAAGCAGAGCCAAGGGGTCAGCATAAAATCATTTTTCTACTAATCTTTATATACCAAAGACTAAAAAGAAAGAAA
>PVJH01028886.1:0-26756 GCA_004026705.1 Nesogale talazaci | reverse complement strand
CCCGAGCAGGCGGCTGGGCCCAGGTGGGAGAGGAAGACGCGGCGGCGCAGCCAGCGCAGCCCCAGCGAGACGGCGGCGCTGGAGATGGTGGAGATGGAGATCGCGGAGCCCGACCCCCAGCCAGGCCCTCCCGCGATGGATAGAGACCTGTCTTGAGGGGGCCCCCCTCAGTCTGCAGGCTACACCCCACTTCCCCCCAGCGCCCCACCTGCTCCCCCACCGCCCCGGATGCCCCTGCCACGCTCCCCCACGCCCTGCTTCCCAAACCACAGAAAGCCTCGCGGTTGTTAGCAGAGTAAATAAACTAAATGAAGACTTAAAAAACGGCTCCTGGTGCTTCTCTCTGGGGGCTGAGATGATTGGTTTTCCCTCTTTGCTTTGGTCCGTGTGTGTAGAATGTCTGCTTGTGCATCCGTGGCTACCGAGGATAGGGGGGTTGTCGGAGAGTAGGGGTGGTGGTGTGCCCAGGGGGGGCATTATTGGGGAGGGGCTCCTGAGATTCTGCTGGGAGCGATGCCGAACATGTCCTCACGCATGTGAACATGAGGCTGATTCGACATGCGCACAGGGAGCCCCCAGGGAAGAAAGCAAAGGGCTGGTGGAAGAGCAGGCACCAGGGGCTCACAGAGGGACAGAGAAAGGAAGAGCCCCCACCCTGGGTGAAGGCGTACGGGGCAGATTTAGTGCTGCCCCACCCTTCTGAGATTGACTCAGCAGCTCTCAGAATAGTCTGCAACCTGTAACGAGGGGCCTCGGTATGGGGTGTGGGGGTGCAGGGTGCGTTACATAACCCCATCAGAGGTGATTGTCAGGTGCCAGGAAGTAGGTCCTGGTTGATAACAGCCCTATGCACAGTGGAACACAATCCTGTGCCATCCTCACAATTGTGTGAGGATTTTAATGCAGTCCCTGTGGGAAATCCTCCTCTGTGCGGGCCCTTCTCTTTTTCCTTGCTGCCTCTACTTTATCCAGCATGATCTTCTTTCCCAGAACTCCCCTCCCTCTCTTGATAACTTAACCACAGTATGTGAGACAAAGTCTTTCCCTTTTGCTTCCATGGACCATTGTGGTTGTACTGTCTGAGGGGGTGATACTGAAATGACTGTCTAAAATTATTGTGCACTGTTTCAGTAGAAATGTATTAAATATTTTAAAATATCCACGACAGTTAGTTATAGCAACAAAACATGGTTTTTTTTGGTGAGCTCAACTTAACAATAACCAATATACCCACAAAGCTAAAACTCTTGGCTGATGTTCTGTTTGAGCTTTCTAATGTGCTCCACTCAGAGCTGTCATTATGACCCAAGCACCATGTTTGGAATCCTTCATTTTCATCTGCATATGCTACAAGGAGGTGTAATATTTTCTTTGCTGCTGATGCTTAGTCTCTGAATCTTTCAAATTCTCTGGTCTTTTCACTGCAATATGGTGGTCATTAGTATTTCTATCAGATTAGTACCAAGATCAGTACCATTTTTTTAGACTGAAGTAGTAATTAGAGGGGGAAAAGGAGAAAAATCACCACACATCTTCACTCTCTACACAAATCAGCGAGACCCAGCCCACTGCCATGTAGTCGATTCTGATGCTTCTTGACTCAAGGCTGTACATCTTTACCAAAATAGATGGCCTCATCTTCCTTGCAAGGAATGCAATCAAACATGTACTGGACAGTGTCACCAGGGCTTCTGTAGCACACTAACCAAACCAACTCACTGTTGTCGAGTTGGTCTTGATTCACAGCCACTCTAGAGGGGAGAGTAGAACTAGCAATTCAGCTCATAGCCCACTATGCCACCAGGGTTCCTTATTCACTGTCTCACTCATGCTAGCCGCATTGATCCTGACTCCCAGGGGCCCTACAGGTCTTGTCGAACTGCTCCAGTGGTTTTCCAAGACAGTACCTATAGGAGTAGAAAGCTTCCTTTGTCTCCCATGGAGGAGCTGGTGGCTTTGAACTGCTGACTTTGAGGTTAGCAGCCAAAATGTAACCACTATGCCACAAGCACCAGCTCCAACTTACTTACAAATTCAACTTAAGGACACACTTCAAATGGATTTTGTTCATAACCAACGACACGGCCTTTCTTTTTTTTGGCAACTGTAGGAAATGAATACACCAGGGGTTTGTGCATGCTACTAGTTTGAAAACAACACATTCAGAGTAGTGAGGGTCTAGAGTTTACCTGCGCTGGTAGTTCTTAATTTCAATGCACATGGGATCCCCTGGGAAGCTTTGAAATGAACACTGGGACCCCATTCCCAGAGAGTCTAGGGGCTGTACTGTGGCTTGGACAAGGAGACTTTTAAAATTTTTCAAAGGTGATTCCAATGGACAGTCAAGGCTGAGAAACATTGGTCTAGATTACTGTGTACATTGAATAGATTACACATTAACACTCAAAAGCAGCAGGTATTCCCAATGCCCAAGGTCATTCACAGGCCAACCATAGTCTTTGCTCTCCAATTTCAGGATGTCTCCTGGATCACCATTCCTACTGGTTATGGAGTGAATTGCATGCCCTACTTCCAACATAAGGGTTAGAATCCTGACCTCTATATCTATGAATGTTTGGGAATACTTTTCTTTGTTATGTTAATGAGGTCACATCAATGTAGGGTGTGTACTAAACCAAACACAGCTGGGTTATAAAAGGCCAAAGAGATACAGAGATGAGCACACACAAATGGAGGAAAACAGGTACAGCACATCTCATAAAGAATGCCAAGAAATGAAGAAATACTGGGAGAGACAGGGCATTCCCCTAAATCCATCCCCTATAACTGGTGTCCTGAATTCCAACATCTGGATCCCTAAACTATGAGAAAATGAAGGTTGGTCCTTTAAAGTTTGTGGCATTGCTGTTACAGCAGCTCGAGGTAACAAAGACACAACTGAAGACAAACCTGTAGCTTCTGACTCATGCCAACTCCAAACGCAACAGAAGACATACTGCCAGGTCCTGCATCATCTGCACAATTGTTAGGTTTAAGCTAATTGTCGCAGCCACTGTCTCAATCTGTCTTATTGAAGGTCTTCCTCTTTTTCGCTGACTCTCAACTTTATGAAGATTGATGTCCTGATAATGTGCTCAAAGTACTTGAGATGAAGTATCACCATCTTTGTTTCTAAGGAGCATTCTGAGTGTACATCCTCCAGGGCAGGTTTATTTGTTCTTCTGGCAGTCCACAGGGCTTTCCATCATCTTCACCAAGACCATGGTTCAAAGGCATCAAGTCTTCTGTGGTCTTCCTTATTCACTGTCCATCTTTCAGATGCATGTGAAGCGACTGAACATGCCTTGCCTTGAGTCAGGTGCACCTTAGTCATCAAAGGGACAGTTTTGCTCTTTAATACCCCGAAGAGGACTTTTGTTGCAGATTTGTCCCATGCAATACATCTTTTGATTCTTTTGATTGCTTACATGCGTGCTGATTGTACATTCAAGTAAAATGAAATCCTTTGCAGCTTCATTATTTCCCTTATTTATCATTATGTTATTTTTTGTCCTTTGTGAGGATCCTCTAGTGGTGCTGTGGGCCAGGTTGATAGTTCACATCCAGCAGGTGCTCTAAGGGAGAAATATGAGGCTATTAGTCCCATAAAGGTTTACAATCCGAGAAACCCTGGATTGGGTTGCTATGAGTTGGAAATGACTGGATGGTAGTGGATTTGGACTTGGTTTAGTGAGGAGGAAGAACACAGTATCACTTCTCTTATGCTTATCCTTACATAGTCATTGTAGCCATGTAACATGCTCTGGAAATTGATGTGTTTTCCCAAGTTGTTTCCACTTTTTATTCCATGAAAGGGGTTATCTATTTTGAGCTTGTAACTTTAAAAAACATAATTTCCAAACTCCAAACTCACTGCCCCCCCCCCCAGTACTGGGTCCTAAACTGCCCATATGCATTTCTAAGACTATACCTCTTTAGGGGAGTAGAAAGCCTTGACTTTCTCCCTGACTAGATAGACAACTCTCCTTGCCTGTGCAAGAGATCTCATTGCCTGAATGTTAATATCCTTCATTTTCGGTCAAAATCTTAAGTTGCAGCTTAAGGTACTGAACCATTATGGGGTTTTCCTTTTTCTCTTTTTTTCTAGTGGTGGTGTTGGGGGGGGGTAGGAAGGCAGTTTGAATGAATCCTGTATACATACTTCCTGATCTGTGTATAAGTACTCTTTGCCATTTACCTGTTGACAATTGTGTATTATGTCTTGGCATATCCCTGCAAGGGTAGTGTCTAGTTATTTCTCCTGCATGCATTCTACTCAATGATTGCGAAGAGCTGATCCCAGGCAACTCAGACCAAACTCATAGCCATCGAGTTGATTCTGGCTCATACTCTAACTCAAAGTCACTCTAACTTTACTTGGGAAAGTGTGTGTGTGTGGGGTGGGGTGGGGTGGGGAGGTGGGGCATGGGGAATTCCCTGGGCAGTAAAGTTGGAAATACATTTGAGATCCCCCCTCCTTTTTAAAAAATACTTTTATTGGAGGCTCATAAAACTCTTATCACAATCCATACATAAGTCCATTGTGTGTCAAGCACATCTTATATCCACTGCCCTCATCCTTCTCATAATATTTGGTTCCTATTTAAGTCCTTGGTATCAACTCCTAATTTTTCCCCTCCCTCCTTGCATCCCCCCTCTCATAAAGCCTTGATAATCTATAAGTTATTATTACTTTGTCATATCTTACACTATCTGATGTCTCCCTTCACCCACTTCCCGGTTGTATGTACCCCAGGGAGGAGATTATATGTAGAATCTTTTAATTTTTGCTGTTACCCCTTTCTACCTCACCTTCCCTCCACCCTTCCGGTATCATCGCTCTCACCACTGGAATCATCTCTCACCTCTGAAGGAATCATCTATCCTGTATTCCCTATGTTTACAGCTCCTCTCTGTGCCAGTGTATATTCTCTGGTCTAGCCAGATTTGTAAGGTAGAATTGGAATACCCCCCCTTCCTTAATATTACAAACAGCAAAATTTGGTAATGCAAATTTCTTGCTTTCTTTTACATGCATACACAAGTATTTATCTATGTTGCAAAGGATTGAGTATTGGGGCTGCTGAGAGCTGGGTGATTGGAGACCACCAGCCACTCACTCCTTCAGGAGAAAAATAAGGCACTCTGCTTTCATAAAGATTTATAATTTTAGGAATGAACCTTGTTCGGCAGTTCTATGATCTCTGATAGGGTCTCTCTATGAGTTGGAGTTGGCTTGACAGCATTGGGTTAATTTTCACAAGGTCTCATATATGGTATATGAGCTTGTTCATTCCTTTTACCAATATTTATTGTTCCCCTTGCTGATTATGTGCTATACTCAATGTTTGATTTTGATATAGAGATGACTAAGACATAGCCCCTTTCCCTGAGTGACAGAAATGAAAACATACAAGAATAAATGACATACTTGCTAACAGAATTACTTTGGGGTGTGGTAGGCACAAGGAAAGGAAATGATACATTCTTTTTTTCTATACATATCAATCTTTGTCCTTGTTTTATCTCCCATTTTTATAAATTACTGCATAAACATTTTATAGGTAAAATTTTCTAAAAAAATATTTAAGAAAACTTTGAATATTATATTTTTTCAGATAATAACCTTCCCTAAACTACATCTTTCTTATTCACAGTAATTCTTCAAGTGAGTTAGCATGGTTTAGTTGAAGAGCCCAAGATGGGAAATGAGAATCAGTAAATGGTTTCAACAACTAATTGTCTCAACTTGGGTTGAGACAACCCTTTGGACTCATCTCATGCTGCGTCTGTATCATACTACAAAGGATTCAGGATCCTTAAGGTCCTTCTCCAAGGTGCTGTGATTCTAACATTTTCTTTGGCAGGAAAGTGGGAAAAATTAACTAGGATCCCAAAGACTGTATTTGAAGTGGAAACATTGGGTTAATTCCAACAAAGAAGAAGTGTGGATACAATGAAAGAAGGAATGCATGAGCAGATGAGTGAGGGAATTATTTTTTCCATGGGCCTGTACTACATTGTATTTTCTGGCTTCTATTCTGCACACTCTCTGAGACCTCTTCTACAATGATGAGTAACTTTGTGGAGTTAGAGATGTGAAGATTCACTTCAGGATGTCTTGCACTGATTTTTTGCAATGCAAAGAGTTTTCATTGGCTAATTTTTAGAAATATATCACCAGGTCTTTCTTCCTAGTCTGTCTTAGTTGGGATGTTCCATTGAAACTTATTTATTCATCATGGATGACTCTGTTGCCATTGGAAACATTGGTGGCTTAGTTTCCAGTGTTGTAGCAACATGCAAGCCAACAGAGCATAATCCCCTGATAGACTGGGGTGGTTATTTTCCCTTACCTGGCCTTATCAACTTGACTCCTCCTGCCTTCTTTGGACCATTATACGTTGGGAGGGTCCAACTAAGATTGAACCCCCATACGTTGAGCACGAGGCAAAGGATCCATTGGAAAGTGTTGCCAGGAAGTGTTACAATGAGGAAGGCGGGAAGAAGGAACAAGAAAAGAAGATGTACAGCTCAGGATGCATGCATGGCCCTTTTCCACAAGGAGAGCTGAGTAAATTAGAGCTCAGAGTTGTCTTCTCCAGTGTGTGAGGGACCTTTGAGGGGCTATTTCTCCATACTCGTGAGTCCTAGGTTAGGAGCTGTTCTCAGGCATATATAAATCCCCACGGACAGGCAAAATGGATTGACTCTCTTGGGACTTGTTCGCTCTTAAAGAGACTCAGGACTGGCTATTGAGGGTGCAAGCATTCTGGGAGGCACTGTGTCCCAAATGTAAAGAGATGGAGGGGAGTTTGTTTGGGGGTGGGTGCCTGAACGGATACTATCAGCTGCTGCTATGGTCAGGGCAGGGCAATCATTGGTGCAGACAAGGTACTGCTTGGGGTGAGAAGGGCAGTAGCTTCCTAGAGCCAGAGAAAATCAGAAAGCAAGCAGAGATGTCCTGGCTATTGCAAATTAGGGGAGCATGCATGGGTATCTTTGTAACTCTTAACAGGTCAAATTCATTGGGCTGGGGATCCTGTGGGACTGGGTTCCTGGCCATACCATGGCAGGCGGGCTGACTAGATAGTAATAGACATTAAATGGAAGAGTTGCTCCTACTGCCTGAGGGATCTGAAGACATCCAGGCTACAGAAACATGTGTACTCATCCTTTGGCAGGCACAGCTCAATCCCCTCTAATCTCACCAGGATGGCTCAGAATTCCCGAGCATATGGGGCCAAGGCCCCAGGAAGAGGTACTGTACAGCTTTCTGCCTTGTGGGCCTTCCCTGATGGTAGTTGGGCGCCACCCTCTAGGATCTTCATTATTAGGGAGGCTCTTTTTGTCACCCTTCGACTCAGCTAGGCTGCTTTTTAATGTCTAAACACACATGCACATAATCAGAGCTCTCCAAACCTGACTTTCCACAACTACCCTAGCCCACCCTCATCCTGGTGACGCCCCAGTGAGCATCTAAGATCAAAGGTCCACGCCTTTGATCTCTGGCCAGGGCCCATTTGCACTCTGGTCTGTTGTTGATGGATGCCATGCTGGCATGCCAATTCCCACTCGCAAGTGGGGTACGTCGAAAAGAACCACTACTAGGATTCCAGTTTGTACATGCACAGGCACGTTCCACATAAGACATGTTTAAACCTGGATCTGTGACCAGTGGAGCAAGTGCTAAAGACAAGTTCTCTCAACAATGCTCAGTGTCATTAGAGTGCCTTTATAAAAAGATCTAGTCCAAAGATTGGCTTCTGAAGAGATCTTCTGGGTCAGTTGCTTTCAACGCAGAGATGTCTGCCCCGAAAGTGATGGTGACTGCTTAAGTGAATTTCAAGAAAATCATCTTAATACATCTCCCTGAAGGATACAGAACAATAACAGAAGTCTAATTAGGGAGATGTTTTAAGAAAACTCATTGGATGATGTAAGATTTGAATACACACACATATATATGTATATGTATATATAATTTATTATATGTGGTGGGGGAGGGAGAGAATAAAGTAGAGCTGATATCATAGGGCTCAAGTAGAAAGAAAATGTTTTGAAAATGATGATGACAGCACCTGTACACATTTACTTGATATAATTGATACATGGATTGTGGTGATATCTGTAAGAGCCCCCAATAAAATGATCAATAAAAAAGCCCAATAATTGAAAGTTGCATCAAGGAGAAAAAGGCCAGTAGAGTGGCACCAAGGCAGTTTTTGCCATAATTTGTTCATTTTTAGAGAGTAGCAATGGGTATCCCACCAGAATGCCACTGCGCTACTGTTTCTCATCCACCCTACAGCTCTGATCACACATATTCAGACTTTTATTCCCCAAACTCAAAGAATATTGGGAAGGAATACCATTTGAGTCCCTTAAGGATGCTAAACTGCTGATGGACACGGTAGACATGAATGAATTCAGACTTCATCAGGGAAGACTTAGAGATGGAGGAGGATATGTTAAGAAACAGTAGCTTCACATTTTGATGGTTTCGTTTCATAACAGTTCTATGATTTGGTAGCAATCACTTTTGACATATCTTCCCATAGAATCCTCACAAATGCTTCGTGCTTAAGTCCTACATTATTGAACTTCTAAGAGGAACACGGAGAGGCTCTGTGTGTTCTCAGGGATTGGGCCACAATATTAACATGAGAGAAAGGCGAGTGACCTAAAAGAAAGTTCTGTGGAGAAAGTCTTGGGAGATGCCTGAGTGTAAAAGACCAGATAGTCAATGTGTTAGGCTTTGTGTGTCTCACACTCTCTGTCACAACCAGTCAACTCTGTCGCTGTGGCACAGATGTAGCCACAAACATACATTAAGGGATGATTGGGGCTGTGTGCCAATAGAGCTTTTTATGGACCATGAGATTTTAATTTCATGTTTTATTTATATGTCATGGAATGCTTTTCTTCTTTTGATTCTTCTCCAACTAATTAAACATGTAGAAGTCATTCTGCGCTCCCAGCAGTATAAAAACAGACTGTGGAGTGGATTTGGCCCAAGGGATAGAGTTTACTGACCCCTGCTATAAAGAGAAGCAAAGTTAGCCAGTTCAGATATATTTATACATCTGCCTTTATTTCTCTGCCTACAAATACCACATCTTGGCATTCCAGCCTTGAAGTGATATTTGAACACTCTGTTTTGTCCCCACTCATGTTGAGCTTCTCCCTTTTTAAGGAAGAGTTGGAAGAGACCTCAACTCCTCATGGTGGTTCAGTTTGTGAAATTGTTCACTATTAGGTGAAATGTTAGTTTTGGTGTTTCTTCATATGATTGAACAATTAGATGTATGATATATGAAGTATATGCCAATACTTTAGTTTTATTCTATTTAAATATATACATTTAAATTTTCCAATTGAAGGAGATTTCCAAATATTGAGTGACGCAATTGCAAATGCACCCTTTTTTCCCCATCTGGTGCCAGAACACCATATTATTGTGTTTTAACTGAAAAAAACATTTCATTTGGTCTGACTTTGGGGAGAAAGAGGAAGCATATGGTAAATAGCAAAGCCATCTTACTTACACCTATCTGGGGAAGACTGCCTCAGTGGTCAAGCCAAAGTGTAAGTGTCAAATACTGCATTTGGGGCATAGCACGTGTTGAGTGCTAGGATCAGGAGCAAGTTTTTATTTCCTGCCCAAATGCCTTTCCCTCTGGGCCCTCAGCACACATGATTGTCATTTTTGTAAACACCACATCTTTGATGTATAAGAAAAAGAAAAATGTCATCTTTAAAACAACTCTTCAATGTTACAATGAATTGTACATGCAATAAACCAGAGTTACATGTTTTGCAAACATCAGCTTCTGAATATTGTAAATGTTGACATTCAGAATCAATCAGCTTAACTGCTGAAAAACAGCTCATAGAAGCTGTTGGTTTTAAATGGCCAGGCAACATATATGTGGAGAAAAATATAATGCCCAGAAGGTTCTACAATGGAATTCTGCAAGACCAACAACTTCTCCCGTCTTTCAACAACACAAATGATGACAATATATATAGACCTTGCCAGATAGAATATACAAGAATTGAACCAATTACATCTATGGAAAGAAATGATGAATATACAAGAATTGAACCAACTACATCTATGGAAAGAAATGATGGCAAAACTCAATGTCATCAATCAGACGCAGCCCAGGGGCTGACTGTGGAACTGACCAATTGCTCATATATATGCACATTCAAATTGAAACTGAAGAAAACAAGTTGAAAAACAAGTCTATGGGACTTAAAGCATGACCTTGAATATATGTAGTGAATGGAGACCATCTCTAGATCTGATATACTAATGATTGAAGACCCTTTGAGCTACGGGATGACATCAAGAACATTATACATGAAGAAAGTACACTGTCATTAAAAAGACAGGAGAGAAAGAAGAAATCAAAATGCATCTGAGAAGAGACTCTTAATCATAGAGCAACTAAAGTAAATGGAAGAAAGGATGAAGCCCAAGAGCTGAACAGATCATTTCAAAGGGCAGCTCAAAGCAAAAAGCAAAAGAAAATATTATAATGAAATGTGCAGAGATCTGGAGCGAGAAAACCAATAGGGAAGAATACGTTTGGCATTTCTCAAGCTGAGAAAAATGGAAGAAACATTCTAGTTTTGAGTTGCAATGTTAAAGAATTCTATAGACAAAATATTGAACAATACAGAAAGCATCCAAAGCAGATGGAAGACATATACTTTACCCAGAACATTCAATCATTGACAGAAGTAGCAAATGATCAAGAGCCAATGGTACCAAAGAAAGAAGGTGTGTCTTGGGACCACACCTTCATGAGTTTGGGCCTCAGTAGGAGGGGAAGGGCACAGGCAGTGAGGGGAGGGAGCGAAGTTGAGGCTGAAGGACTGATAGTGAGGAGCAACTTTAAGGAGACCAAGAACTCCCTCTTGTCACATCAAACCATTCTTTTTCAAACCCTTCTTGGCCTGTCCATTTCACTTAGAGGAAAATGCAAAGTCCTCCCCCAGTTTAGCCTTTGTGATCCATCCTCAGTATTACCTCCTACTGCTCAGATCCAGAGGACTCTAACCTGGTCTCCTCAGCTCACTCCCACCTGAGGTCATATTCTTTTACTGCTCCCACTGTCTGCTCACTCTTTGTCCTGATCTTTGTATGTCTGCTTCCTCCCCATCAGTGGAGTCTCAGCTGAAACAGGCCTCCATAGACAGATCTTTTCCTGACTCAACAGCTCTGGGGTGTGGGCTGAGAATCTGTCTTTCAAACCAGGTCCAGGGAGTAGCAGCTCACCCCTCAATACCAATCACATCGTCAGTCTCATTTCCTCCACAGTGCTTCTCATGGTTGCAGATGATTGCATTATCTGTTTGAATAACTGATTGCAAGTTGATTGGTCCATCTACTTGTTTGCTAGTATGTAAATTTCATGCATTAGACCCTGTCCAGTTTGTCCACGGATGTGATGTGTCCCCAGTATTTGGTGTAATTTCTGGCATACTGTTCAATGTGTGTTGATGGTAGTGTGTTTAGGATCAGATGGTCCTTTTATCCCTTCAGTGCCTCTGCATTGACTGCTTCAGTGACAACCCCTCCCCCACCCATTTTATACCCTGGGACCTGGACAAAGTGAGAGAGGCCAATGCCATTGAAATGACAGTCTAGTCAAAGAACAAAAAATCATATCAAGGGGAGTGAATGAAGGGGAGTATGGAGTGGAGATCCAAAGCCTATCTGTAGGCAACTGGACATCCCCTTACAGAAGGGTCGTGGGGAAGAGATGAGTCAGTCAGGTACAGTGTAGCAACAATGAAATATGCAACTTCCCACTAGTTCTTAAATGCTTCCTCCCCCCCCAAACTATCATGAACCCAATTCTACCTTACAAATCTGGCTATACCAGAGGAGAGACACTGATACAGATAATAGCGAGAAACACAGGGAATTCAAGACAGATAAACCCTCAGGAAGGTAAGGGGAAGGTGGAGGAGAAAGGGGGAACCAATCACAATGATCTACATATAACCCCTTCCGGGGGGATGGACAACAGGCAAGTGGGTGAAGGGGGACATCGGATAATATAAGACATGAAAAATAACAATAATTTAAAAATTATCAAGGATTCTTGAGGGAGGGAGGGTATGGGAAAATGAGGACCTGATACCAAGTGCTCAAGTAGAAAGAAAATGTTTTGAGAATGATGATGGCAATAAACATACAAATTTCTCGACACAATGAATATATAGATGGATTGTGATAAGAGTCATACAAACCTCCAATAAAATGATTTTTAAAAAGAAAATAAACAAACAAAAAAAACAAAACCAATACAAGAATCTAAGAAAAACAGGTGTCATATGAGATTTAAAAAATAGAACGCAGGGTACTGAAAACTGAGTTGCACAATATAAATCTTTGCAAGCAATAAAAAGCAGAACTGAAAATACAAACAAAGAAAAAAAATGCCAGTCTGCAAACTGCAAGTTATTGGACCATGTTGGGATAAGAAGAATGAATTAGAATGTCAAGCTGCTCTGTCACTAAGCACAATATTTAGGTAAAATGATAATTCTTCATGATAAGACTTTCTTGACTCAGAAAATCATAGAAGGGGGGCCAGGGAAAAGGAGCAGACTTCAAGGGCTCAATAGAAAGTAAATGTCCAGCAAATGATGATGGCAACACATGTACAAATGTCCTTGATGCAATTGATATATGGATTGTTACAAGAGCTGTAAGAGCTCTCAATGAAATGTTCTTTTAAAAAAGAAAATAATAAAATGTTTTCCTTTGTCACACACGGGCTTCTTTTCGCAATCCTGCTGTATATATAGACATCTGTGGGTGGACTGAATTTGAATAGGGTAAAAAACTTAATGAGATCTAGTTTTTTTCAACTAAAGAAAACTCACGTTTAAAGATATAGTCATAAAATTTTGTATCAGAGACTTGTAAAAGAGAATGAAGGATTGTGAAACGCAATGGAGGGTTACAGAGAATTATGGGGAAAATGGAATTGTAGGAAAGGCAAGGAATTATGAGAGAGAAGTGAATTGATGGAATAATACAGATAAAGAATTATTGGAGGACAGGGAATTGTGTGAAAGAACAGTAATTGTGACTGAAAGAAAATTGTAGGAGAGAATAGAGAAATGGGCAAGAGTTATGGGAAAGGCAAGAAAAATTGTGAGAGAGGACAGGAAGTTGTGAAAGAAAACAGGATATTGAGAGAGAAGAAATAGAATTGCACAGAGCCTCAGAGAATTGTGGTGGAGATATGCAATTGGGAGAGAGAGAAGGAATTGGGAGAAAGAGAAGGGATTGTCACAAATACAGATAATTATTGCATATAGGAAATTATGAGTGGAACCAGGAAATTGTGGGTATGATGTGATATGCAATTTGGGTCCTGGTGATGCATTTGGCTGCACGTTGGGCTTCTAATCCCAAGGTTAGCAGTTTGAGACTACTGGTCACTCTCAAGGAGAAATATAGGGCTTTAAATCCTCTTAAAGAGTTATTCTTGCACACAGAATCCAGGTCAGGTCCCCCCCTCAGGAATAGAAATGAGAGTAGTGATCCCAGGAGGGTAGGGGCAAGGTGGATAGAGGATGGGGGAAGAAACCACAGGGGAAGCGAGATAGCAGTTGGTGTAAGATATGAAAATAATAATAATTTGTAATTTATCAAGGGGTCACATGGGTGAGGGGGAAGGGAAGGAAAGAGAAGCTAATACCAAGGGCTCATATAAATGTTTATAAAATAATGATGGCAACATATGTACAAATATGCTTCATACAATTGATGTTTGGATAGTTAGAAGAGCTGTCAGAGGCCCCAATTAAATTATCTTTTGTTTTTGTGTTTTGGGCATCACTGCCCTCTGGTGGTGGGAGTAGGAGGCCCAGCCTTTGCTCCTGTGGAGCCGCTGCTGGAACTGAACCTCCATCCCAGTGGGCCACAGTCCCGTGCACAACCACTATGCCACCGGGGCTCAGTCCTAAAATTAACTTTTGAAAAAGAAGATTTACAGTCTTGGAAACTCTCAGTGACAGTTCTACCCTGTCCTATAGGGGCGATAACAGTTGAAATCAATTTCATGACATGAGATATAGATGAGATAGAATTGTGTAAGAGAGAGGATAGTGGCCAAGAGTGGGGATTATGAGTGAGACAAGAGATTGCGAGGAAAAAACAGGAATTGTCGGTCACATATAATTGTGGAAGAGAAGAAAGAGTATGGGTGATAGAGAGTTGTGGGAAAAATAAGCTTTGAGAGAGAATGGAAAGTTATGAGAAAGATCAAGATATCATGAAAGGGGCTGAGTCCCATTGGTGTAGTGGTTGAGTGCAGGACTGCGGCCCACTGGCTTGGCGGTTCAATTCCAGCAGCGGCTCCACAGGAATTGGGGGAACAATAAGGAATTATGGGAGAGGCAGTGACTGATGGAGATGCAGGGGATAATGGGAAAGGATGGATTTTCTGGGGACAATATGGAGTTGTGGTGAAAAGTAGAGATGATGGAAACTACAGAATTGTGGGAGAGACAAGGAATTGGGAAAGAGTAAGCATTGTGGGGAAAAAAAGGAATTGGGGAAGAGACTGGGAGCTGTGGGAGCAACAGAGAATAGTGAAGAGAGGAGGGCTTGGGAGAAAACACAGGACTTGTGGCGCCAAAATAATCGTGGAAGCGAATGTAGAGTGCTTTGGGAGAATTATGGGAGAAAAGACAATTACTGTCCCCGATTGTACATGTGAAGGTTGTTGAGATGGCAAGTGTTTTATGATATATGTTTGCCACAATTTAAAATATATCTATAAAAGGATACTAATAAGAATACATTTAAAAGATGGGCAATTGTAGGTTTGGAAAGGCCACTCATTTTTACAAGAACCATAAATTTAGATCATAACTCCAAGAGAGCCTCAGACAAAATGTCTCCGCCAACTGCTGACAGCAGCAGCTCACATGACAATGAATTGGCCAGTCCCCCTGCCCTCCCAAGCGCTGCCTCATACCTGCCAGTTCCAAGGCCTCTCTCCCCCTGCCCCAGCGGGGCTTGCTTTACTGCAGAGCGGAAAATTGGACCAGGTGGCTCAGTGCCTCTTGGCTTTGCTGGCCCAAGTGCCTCCTTTTCAGAGTCTTAGAATGATGACTCTTGTCCGCAGCTGCTTTCTAACTTAGGCAGCAACGGGATGCTCCTTTTCCAGGCCATTCTTAGATGGCAATCCAGAAAGCGAAGAGAAGGGGAACACAGATGCTTTATGGAGGAACTGTCTCTGTTTTCAACGTCATTTTCCATAGACGTCTAGGAAGTCTGTTTCTTCATCAGGGAAATGCCGGGCAAGTGGGAGCGGCAGTTTGAAAGTGCCATACATCTAGATTCTAGACCATCAGCTCTGGACGAAGAGGCAAAACACAATCTGTTCTTCCCTCTGGCCAAGTACTGTGGGCTTTGTGTTGTTGCATTTTCTACGGTGGGAGATTTGGCCCTTCATTCTTAAGTGTATGTAATTATAACTAGGGTGATCGCCTGGATGACATTCGGGTTGCTTTATCCTCTTGTCTTTAATGCTTTCCTTATGTTGACTTAGAAATGTTATACCTTTCTGGTTTTGACCTTCTTCACCATGCCCCTAAACCCCATCAGCTATGACAAATGTTTAGAGATTGCTTCTTTTTCCAGAGGAGGAAGAATGCCATTGTTAGATACTTTTGTCTTGGTACATTTTGGGGGCGATAGGTATCCGTGGATTCTAAAGAACTGATAACCTGTAACTATAAACTGATAATCACTGGAAACAAGAAGCTGGCTTAATTTCCCAGGAGCAAAGGAGTAAGGGCAGACCTCCAGAATTGACAGAAAAGAGTTGGGTGAGGGTCTTGAGTTCGGTAGTGGGATGACAGATAGAGTTATCTCAAATTGTCATCATCTAGTTTTGGTTGCAGTTGGCCAAGCAGAATGATGGAATTAACTCTTGCTGTTGTTAGGAGCTGTTGACTGGTGATAGGCCCTCAGGGGAGTAATGGAACAATGAGGAACAGAGAGTGGGGTGGGGGTGAAGCTGAAAAAGCATAATCCAAACTCACTGACATTAAGGCCATGCTAACTCACCGTGACCCTCTAGGACCGAGTAGAACTCTCCCTGTGGGTGTCCGAGACTGTCACTCTTTAAGGGAGGAGGAAGCCTTGCTGTCAGAAGCCCAACTAGTCACCCAGTATGCCACCAGGGCTCCTGCAGAAGCAAATACCTACACTTTTTCCTAAAGTACAAACATTTTTCTTTGTCAGAGGAATTGACAATGAAAGCAGGATGGTAGACTAAGTTATGTTTGGGAACGTCTGCTCTAGTTAATCAAAGGGCAATCACTTTGACATTGCTTGATTGATGGATTGTTATGAGCAATTTCTTTTTTGTAAAAAAAAGTCAATGCAAAATTTATATGGTTCAAAAGAGTATGGTTGCAAAGTCGACCTCCCACTAACCTAAGGCTTTCGACCACCAACTCCATTCTAACTCCCTGGGGCCATGTAGGACAGAGAAGTTCCCCATCCGGTTCCCCAGCCTACGTAAGCTTTAAGCAGACCATCTCAGTCTTTCTCTGGTGGAGCGACTGATGAGTTTAGACCACTGATCTTTCCGGTTAGGAGCCAAGTAGTTGACCACTTTGGCAGCACAGTCACTCAACCTCCCTTCCTGGAATTGAATATTGTAACTAGTTTCCTACATAGAGGTGATTTGTTTTTAAAAGTGAACATGGGTGTTATTCAATATTTGACAGAGAGAAATTCCATTCCAACAAAATTATTTACAATTACTGAAATGAGATATGGCCTGCATATGTGTAACTTGCATGTGAGTATTAAGAGCTTAAGAATCAAAGGTAGTGCAGATGGTTAGTGCACTTAGCTCCTCTCCAAAAAAAAAAAAACAACAACAACAGAGGTTTGAGCACACCCAGGGGAGTCTTGAGAGAAAGTCCTGGTAATCTATTCATAAATTAGCCATTGTAAACCCCACTGAGCACAGTTACGCTCTGAGACACATATGGTCAGGTTGGTATGAGTCAGAGATGAGGGCAGCTGGCTTCATTCAAACAGCCAGTGGGTTTATTGGAACAGGCAAATGCACTCCCATTGAGTGCACAGTAACCCTAGAGGACAGAGGAGAATTACCCTGTGCGTTTTCAAGACTGTCACTCTTTATAGGAGTAGAAATGCTCATTGTTCTCCCTTGAGGCAACAGGTGATTTCAAACCAGTGATGTTGAGCTTGGCAGCCCAACCCCCAGCCCACCATCCTCCAAGACTCTTGAATTAATAGCCTGCATGCCAGGGAAGAAAGTGGAGTCATATCAGTCGCTACATTGCTCTACTGGACCCCAAATCCTGAAAACTCAAGCCTCTCTAACAACTTCCAGGCAACCTAGAAAGACAGAGCTCAAAATGTCCACACAGTCTGCATTATGAAAAAAGACAAAGAACCAGCCTGGTGAGCAGTCTTTTTCATCCTGCATCAAAGAAGGGGAGATACCATTTTCTGAGTTAAAAAAAATTGATACTGAAATCCCATCACCCACCCATTTCTTGGATGCCATGTGTACCATGCGCATTTCTAATGCCAGCAGGGTCACTTAGCATGGACAAGTTTCAGGAGAGCTTCCAGACTAGGAAGAAAAGTCTGGCAATCTACCTCTGACAGTCCATCAGTGGCAACCCTCTGGATAACAACAGAATACGGTCTGAGAGAGGGCTGAGGGAGGAGCCCCTTTGTATGGATGGCAATGAAAATACAGAGTGGCTGCCACGGTGCACGTGAGCACAGCAACCATTGGGGAGATGGTGCAGACCGGGCAGCCTTTCATTCTCTTGTACCTACGCTTGCCATGGGGTGGAGCTGACTCAACAGTAGCTAATAGCACATTGGATTTATGAGAGACAGCAGAAGCCAAATTATAGGGAAAACTCAACTACCCAAGAGCATGCACCCTATCCAGAGAAATCACTGAAGAAAAGACGGAAGTCCTTTGTAGCTGTACAGAGCACCTAGGTATCCAAGGTGACCTCTCTGGGGAGGCTGGGAGGAGATGGCCATCACTGTGGGTTGGACATGAGAGAAGCAGGAGCCAAGGTCCACATGCAGGGCAGTACGCAGAGTCAAGAATGTGGATGAGTCCATGATTAATCCAGATGGCCAAGATGGGGTTAGGTGTATAAGGGAAAGAAGAGAGCTGTGAGAAGAAAGGAGGAGGATGCTGGGAGGGTTAGAGTCATAAGACCACCAGGCAGGTCTGGCCCTGGAGGAAGGAGGGTAGAAAGGAAGTTGAGTGGAAGTTGAGTGGGTAGTAGAGGATGCTTAGGCAAAGTTCTGAGAATTCTAGCCAGAGCCCACCAATAAAGGAAGCTGTGTCTTCCTGAAACAGACTGTGTATATTCTGCTACACTCTGTCACTTGGGGAGCCATCCTGTTGTGAATTAAATTGTGTCCCTCAAAGGATATATTGAAATGCTAACCACGGGGACCCATGGCTGTGACCTTATTTGGAAATAAAGCCTTGTATTGTCAGTCAGGTTTCCATGGGGTCATCATAGGGTAGCCGAGAGAGAGAGAGAGAGAGAGAGAGAGAGAGAGAGAGAGAGAGAGAGAGAGAGAGAGAGAGAGAGAGAAAGGAAAACCAAACCAAACTTCCCTGCCAGCAAATCCATTCTGATTCATAGTGACCCTCCATAGGCTTTCTGAGGCTGTAAATCTTTCTAAGAGCAGATAGTCAGACAGCCTCATCTTTCTCCCAAGAAAGAGCTAGTGGATTTGAATGACCAAACTTAAGTCTAACAGTCCAACAATAACCTGGAGTGCTTCCAGAGCTCTAATGGAGTAGATTGTGTTTTAATCCAATGTCAGTGGTGACCTTATAACAAGGGAAGTGATGTGAACACAGATGGCCACATGAAGACAGAGGTAGAGCCTGGAGTGATGCCTCTAAAAGCCCAAAGATGAAAGAATGGCTGGCTTCGAACCACCAGAAACTGAAACCATCAGTGGAAAGCATGCCTCTTGCAGACACCTTGATTCCACATTGCTGGCCTAAAGAACTTTGAGATAAAAAACTCCTGTTGTTGAAAAACCCTCAATTGGTGGTACTTTAATCCAGTAGCCAAAGGAACCTGATATCCCCATAGGAGCTTGGTCACAGCACCAATGTCCTGATGACCTTCAGAAGACAGTAGCAGGGGATCTCAGTACATTCTCATGGCTGCCATCGGCCAGGACAGCTAGCTCTCTCAGGCCTTTCTGTCTAGAGTTGGCCTGTCTCTGGTGTCCTGGAAACACCTTTGAGGAATCGTACCTGCAAGGTTGATGGTTCAAAATCACCAGCTTCTCCATGGAAGAACTATGATGCTCTCTGGCCCTGTAAATGTTTACAAGTGATATAGGCTCCCTATGCACCGGAATCACCTTGATGTCATTCTGTGGATTCCAATTCATAGCAGTCTGACTGGACAAAGGAGGACTGTCCCTGTGGGGTTCTAGCTCCTACAGACAGACTGGAGATTTGAACTGCTGACCTCGAGGTTAGCAGCCCAACATATCACCACATCACCAGGGTTCCTTACCTATTCACCAAGGGGCTTCAAAAAGTTCATAGAAAATGGAATGAAAAGATAATGGGCTTTATGTATATGTTCCCTGGGTGGTGCAAATGGTTAACCTGCACAGCTGCTAACTGGAAGATTGGAGGTTTGGATGTTCCCATCGGTGCTGCAGAAGAAAGACCTGGTAATCAACTTCTGAAAAGTCAGCCATTGAAAACCCCGGTGGAGCACAGGGGCTCCCCATGGGTCCTATGTGTACATTTATGAACACCACGTAGGGTAGTGGTTCTCAACCTTCTTAATACCATGGTCCTTTCATACAGTTCCTCATGTTGGGGTGACCCCCAACCATAAAATTATTTTTGTTGCTACTTCATCACTGTCATTTTGCTACTGTTATGAATTTGGCCACCTCTGTGAATGGGTCATTTGAGCCCCAAAGGGGTCGCAACTCAGGGGTTGAGAACCGCTGATCTAGGGAAAACTATATAAGAAACTGGTAATGGTGGCTTCCTCCAGGGAGAAGAGGGAAGGAGAATTACTGAGAGTTGCTTTTCATGGCTTATCCTTTTCTGCCTTTAGAATGTTATCTCTCTAAAATCAAAGAACTGATTTAAAGAAATGCAACATTTTAGAATAAAGATAGTTCAAATGAACAAATAGCAGCCCACACATTCCAGAAACACTGCTTCTTGCTTGCTAACACTTGGAATTCTGTTAAAATGCCTCGGGGGTGGGGCAGAGGAGCCCCGGAGTAGGGTGCGATAAGTGGGCTGGAAGTTTCACTCTGAGGGCCGGGGCTGCTGTGTGGGAAAGTGTGCCCCTATCTCTCTCGGGCTTTAATTTCATGGTGGGCCATTGTGTGCCATTTCATGAACTGTTGAGTTTCTAATCTTGGCTTCTCAGGCATGCTAAGACAAACTATGAAATAGGAGACACATTGTAGCCCAAATATATGCACAGAGGGTATTCCGAAGCCTGGCTCCCACGCTGCCATTCTCTCACATTGAGCTCTGGGGAGCAGAACGGGCATTGTCCTTCCCCACTGCTGTCAACCAGCTATCTAATACTGGCTTCCCCTACTTTTCAAAAGTATCGTGTTCCTGGGGAACTTTCTTACACTAGCCTAATGCGAAGAAGCAGTTTCCACTGATTTACATGGGGAACACCCACAGTAATATGTGTAATCACAAAAAATAAAACAGAAAACCAAAATTCGCACTAGCATAGTGGTGAGGTGGGTTCTACACTGGGTCGCTGACCATAAAGTCAGTAGTTTGAAAGCATCAGCTACTTTACAGGATAAAATTGAGGCTTTCTATTCTCCTAAAGAGTTGCAGTGTCAGAAGCCCCCAGGGGCAGTTTTATCTGGTTTTATAAGGTTGCATTGAGTTACAATTGTCTTAATGTCAATGAATGTGAATTTCAGTGTTCCCAGAAGCCCTAGTGGTGAAATGTTAGGCTACTAAGAGCAAGGTAAGCAGTTCAAAATCACTATCTGCTCCAAGAGAGAAAGACGAGACTTTCTATGCCCATTAAGGTTTATGGTTTGGAATGGTGGCTCAGGAGAGAGACAGAGATGGCAGAAGAGATCATCAAGACTTGGGTTCCCCACCCTGGTGGCAAGACCCACTCTTCCGGAAGATAATGTGCATAAAAATACCAACCCAAATCAGTTTTGAGCATTACCAGTGACTATCATGACGTTCCCCAGCAAGCACCAACACATTTTTCTGGTGATACCTTAGGAGCATATTTTCCAGATTCCTGTAGCAGCAGCAGAAGACGAAAACCTCCTTGGGAAGTTAATGATTGTTGGCAAGAAGTGTGCTGCTGCTCTGGGCCTGAACCAGGGTTAATGGTGGAGAAGGAAGGTGGGACGGGGGGACACTCAGGTTCTCATGAACATCTTCATGTTCTTGCCATTGGGCAGATGACTTGGTCTCCTGGTTATGCAGGGGACAGCGGGATCTGTTTTCCACCATTCTACCAGCTTCTGGCACTCGGCACCGGCTCCCATGCTCCAGAGTCTCTTTCTGCACAGGTGGTGGGTCCTGTGTAGGCATCTGGACCCCGGGCTCCCAGCTGCCTGTCTCCAGTCAGTGGCTGCTGCCATGGGCTCCAGCCGAGGGACAATTGTGAGGATGGCCCAGGACCTTGCCATGTTTCCTTCTATTGCCCACAGAGTCACAATGTATTGGAACAGACTCAATGACTCCTAACAACAACAACAACGACGACGACGACAGCAGCAACAACTTCTCCCCACCCCAGGCCCCCGAGCCACAACTACAAGAGCAGACCACACTCTCACATCAACTCGTCCTGAGAATCCGCTGACCACATTGGGACACTGTTCGGCTCAGCCTTCATTTGTACAACTTACGCTTATTGACTGTGTGTGCTGCGAGCCTCTATCTCATCCGCCCCTGATTCATGGTGACCTCACCCAAAATGGAACAACATGCTGCCTGCTTCTCTGCCATCCTCACGATGACCTTAACCTGCCATCCTCGGGCATTGGACTGGTTGATTTGCACAAGTACATGGCCAAACCTTTCTTCCTAGTCCATCTTAATCTGGAAGCTCCACCTCAATTTATTCAGTGTCATGGCAATTCCACTGGCAAATCCATGGTGGCTGCACATGAGGTCTGTCACGTGGAGAGTAGAATCCTATCGCTGAGCCACCAGGGACCCCCAAAGGAGCCCTTTGGTGTTCAATTCCAAGACATTGGCAGTTTTCTGAATCCGCACTTTCTCTGTTGCTGTAGTATTTCTGCTAAGTAATATCTCTTCTATCGATGTGAATGTATTCGAGACTCCAATAATTTATTTATTTGACACCCCCCATTATTATCAAATTGATTTTGATGCACAGAAAGTCAATTTATGATTTCTGGGTTTCGCAAATCTTTACAGAAACAGACAGTGTCATAGTTTGCCTGTGGAGCAGCTGGTGAGCTCGAACCCCTGGCTTTGTGGTTGGCCTACCAACACTTACCCCACAGTGCTACCAGGGCTCCTTTGAGGTAGAAACCCCTCAGCAAGATGGGGTGACAGAGTGCCTGCAGCCACACACCCAAATATAAGAATGCTTGGGAGGATGGCACAGGGATGAATGGTGTGTCTTTCTGTTCTACGTAGAATCGCTGTGAATTGGAACCGACTTGATGGCATTTAACAAACACAGACATACATGTTCATGGGAATTTTCCATTACTGTTTAATTAGATTTTCCCACAAACTCTTTGAAGCCTGTATACGTAGATGTCTTTTTCTCTTTCTCTCCCGCATGTGAAGGGCTGCCTATTGTTTACACTGGCTCTAGATTCCTAGCCTTCATCCAACAAGGTGCACTTTGCAGATTGTTCCTATTAGCTCACATCAAGGGCCTTAGTGGGCTTAAAGGCTGCAGTGTCACCTACGGTATTGCAGGAGGCCCCATAAGTGACTTCAACAGACCCCTGTCTATAATGTTGCACCAATGGCTGCCATGAATTTCTGCATGCCTTGGGCATTTGGCACTCATGTGAGTATGTCTGCAGGATAATTACCTATTTGGAGAATTCTTGTGTCAGAGCCTATAGGCAACTTAAATTTTGATACGTAGCGTTGAATTGCTCTCCCGAGTAGCTAGGTCAGTTTATACTTCCACAAACCTACATAAAAAACGCAGACCCTTGGACCCCAACCCAGATGGACTGAATCCACATTTGCACATTAACAAGACTCCCGGTGATTGACTTGCTTGCTAACAAGGGCAAAGTTTCTCCAGCCTGACTGCATATTCAAATGCCCCATGGGAGCTTTACAAAATCCTAATGCGCAGGTCAGGCCGAAGACCGATGGCATCAGAATCTCTGAGAGACTGCAGGCACAGTTTCCAAGATGGGCTCTTCACAGGTCTGGCTGTTTGGTGCTGGTTCTTGGTGGCAGGTCTCAACTCTGCCTCAGATGGACTTCTCTTCATGAAATGGTGGCTGGCTTCCCTTAGTGAGCCATCCAAGAAGAGAGACACAAAAGCAGCACCATGTCTCTTATGACAAAGCCTGAGGAGTCACACTACCACTGCTGCTGTGTTCTGTTGGTCACACAGACCAACCCTGACACAGGTTTGCAGGGAACATGCATTTGTGTATGAGGCAAGATACACACGAGTTTACTCACTATTTGAGGTAATGAAACACGTGAACCTTCACTACAGTCTATCTAGTAAGTAAGCACACCTAAGCCTGTACTTACCTTGCTTATTGAATATTCTGCACCTGTGTGGGGTGGTACATTTGGAAATAGACTCTGCTTCTGTGGAAAGGTGCCATGGGAAATTGGAAGAGAGGCAAATGCCAGCCAGACCTCAAAGCAAAATCTTTTATGTCGTGGAAAAATGTGAAGTTGTTCACTACTGATTAGTAACCAAGCACATGTTGGACCATATTTCCCTTTCAGGAGATGAAGGATCATGGACAGGCATCTTGAAAACTGGTAGTCACAAGTATGTGACCAGTCAACACCAGAGTATAAGACATGCTACTGTTTAAACAGTTTGAGTTCTTCAGCAGATTTCACTGTAAGGAGAAGAAAGGGGTGGAGGAGGACATTGTAGATTAAAGATTTTGAAAAATCACATCAAGTTTTAAAATGTGGGCAGGACCATACTATTGGGTCTCAGGAGACATATGTGGGTAATGAAAGTTAAAAGAACATGCCAGCAAGGCTGACAAGAGAAGCCAGAAAGATGCTTCCTCACGGGGACTGGAGAGCAGGGATCGTGGTTGGGAGGAATCACCTTTCTTGACCTCGTGATGGTGACAAGGCTGCTGTACTGAGAATATGTCATTCAGACATTTTCTTGCATTATATGACTTTCTCTGTGTGTGCTTTCTTTTACCATAAACGTGCTTCTAACAAATTAAAACTCTAACTGTCAAGGTACACTAGTAAATCCTTATCGTGCTTTGTTCAAGGCTGGGTCAAAGTCACAGTTCCTTTGAGTGCTATAAATGAAGGACCCGAGCACGGGTCTTTTTAGTGATATTCTTAAAAAATACAACAGGAAATGAAATATGTGCACACTAGTGCATTTTTAACTCTCTGACTTTTCTCTCACCACTTTTCTGGGTCATGAACATAAGGGATTTGAAATGATTTCTTTTTATTTTATTGTTTGATATAGACTTTTATTTTCCCCCAACATTTTTATTGATATATAATTCACATATCATACAAGGCAATAATTCAGTCATATCAAGAGTGTTGCACAATCATTTTAGAACATTTTCTTCATTCTTGTACTCATAGTTATTAACTCCCCATTCCCCCCGCAACTCCCCCTGCTATGCCAACAAGGAACCATTCATGTAGTTATTCTTTCTATAGATTTACCTGTCCTGAATTTCCTACACAAACACTTTTTTTAAAAAAACAACAAAAAAAGCAAAGTACAACAGATAGAAACCTCAATAGAAAGAAAGCAGGAAATCTTAAAAACAAGGACAAATTTAAATGTATACGATGATTTCTCATGAACTGTATGCACGTGTGTTTACTCTCCCCCCAAAAAAAACTGGGTTGTTGCCTGTGACACAGGACTGGGAAATACAGTGCGATCCAATATCTTCATACCCATTTTCCCCAAGGCATTTTTATTGTAAATAACACAGAATTCCTAGACCAACCTTTTGAATGAAGTCTTTCTCTTCCCATGTCCTCTGTCAACAGTTTTTACCAATCCCAAATATTAACAGAGAGAATCTCCCAGCAAAAGATATGCAATCTCACATTGTCTTACAAATCCCCTAGAGGAAGAAAATAACTCCAAACCCACCACCCTAGTCCTAAGTAATTTCTGAATTATGCAACTAAATCAGAAAACCAAATAAAAGGAAAACTCATCGTTTGAATGTGTGTATAGGATTTTGCAATGAAATTTGGGGGTTATTTTTACTAGGGCTCAAACCAATTTAGCTGAGTTCCATAATGACGAACAAAGCGACACTGGAGTGGACCTGAATTTGAAAACAGTGAGTGAATAGAAACACTAGCTGAAACAGAAAAACATTGCAGTTGAAGCCATGCTAGAAGCCTAATCCTTGAGAAAAGAAAAGCAGCATGTGCATTGCACAGCAACCATGACTTTTGACTTGCAGAGTCTGAAACAATGGTGTCTGACTCGAAGACGATAGCCCAGTGTATGCTTCATTCTCCCCAGTTCTGGAGATAATCCAGTCTCCTACATCAAGTTCCTGACAGGACTCACTATGTCTCTTCAGAGTGTACCATTCCAGGGACCTTTCCGCTTCTGGTTAGTATTCTGGATTACTCCATTTTTAAAAAATTGGGTCTGTTCTAGTTTTGCTTAGTCAGCAAAGACTGAATTAGTTTGAACCAGTTGGAAGTCCTGATTTCAACTGGTGGAAGCGGATTAAATTCCCTCTCTATGTACTATCACCTTTTCACCTGTTGCAAGTTGGTGTCACTCAATTCTGGTGACAGAAGAGAAACCTGTTCCTCATCAGCTTGTCAATCAGCCCTGTGGTCAGCTCAGTTCCCTAATATGCTTTGCTCTCTGCTATGCTCCCTCTCATTCCCAGGACTGATATTTTTTAAACTGGAAAGCAAGAAGGAAAGAAAAGCCCTATGGAAAAGGAGCACCAAAGATTGGGACAGAATTCCAAATAGAGGAAATTTTTAGAGCTTTTATATGCATTGATCAGAACTGGTCCAGTCCTATGGTTTCACCAACCAGAAGACTTTGTTTTCTTTCCTTTTCTCCTTCTCCTCTTCATCCTTCTCTTATACTTTGGAAATGAAGTTGAATCATCTTGGGATGTGTCGTAGGTCAGGTTCTATAGAGTAGTAAAAACAAGTGAAGCTTATACATATATGTGTATAGAGTTGTAGCTCAGGAAAATGGCTTTCACAATTGTAGAGGTAGGCTAGTTCCAAGTCTGTGGGTCAAACGGCAGGTTGGAGGCTTCTCCTGACTCATGTGACTGTATGGGTAATGAACCCAAGATTGATAAGCAAGATAGAAGGCTGCTAATTGCAGTGTTGAATGAGCCCAAGGTCAACATGTAAAGTGACAGCTGATAATGCGCAGGTTCAGGAGGCAAAAACAGTACATTGCTATCTCAAATCCAAAGAACTAGAGGTCAGCTGGTG
>PVJH01028885.1:0-26604 GCA_004026705.1 Nesogale talazaci | reverse complement strand
ACCCCCCCCCCCACTTTGGATCAGGGATTCCTCTATGGAGGCCTGGATTCAAATGTTCCATCATGGTAGCTGGGTTACAGAAGGCAACAACCAAACCAGACTCAACTGCCATCGGGCTCATCCTGACGCCCAGTGGCTCTGTAGGACAGGGTGGAACTGCCCCTGAGGGTTCCCAAGCCTGTGACTCTGCTGGAGAAGAGAGCCTCTGCTCGCTCCTGCGGAGCAGCTGGGGGTTACAAGCCACGGATCTTGTAGAAGCTACCTAAGAAAGACCCAGTATGTGGGAGAAGGTGAGCTGACAGCAACGGGGAACCATGTTCCTCCCCACAAAGCCCGGCTTCCCTTCCCAAGAGCAGATGCCCAAGCTTTCTCCTGCAAAGACACTGGGTGAGTTTAAACACCCTGGCCTTTAGGGTGGAGGCAGGTTGCTGTGTCTTGGTTTGGGGTGTGGACTCTGAAGGACCTGAAGGTGACTCAGGTGCCAGGGCTGGCTTTGCCTCGAAGGACCGCTCAGACACGGAGCAGGTTGGAGCCCAACAGAGCCTCGGTGTGGCACATTGTCACCGTGTTGGGTGCAGGTGCGTCCAGCCTGACTCACAGCAATCCTGCGGGGCCGAGCAGCCCTGCCCCTAGGGTGTCCTGGGCTGCCATCTTTCCAGGCGTTCTTCTGAGGAGCTGGAGAGACCAGAGTGTTTCTCCCGAAGACTAGGCAGGTGATTCGTTGTGTCCGATGTGTTATGAATCAAGGATAGAGTCAAGCACTTTGGGTTAATCACTTCTCAGCTCTCTGGGTTGAGAACGTATCATTTATGTACGTACACTCTCGCACCTGGGGTTTTTGAAGGAAATCTTTCCTTTTATAATTTTATTTCTGCAGTCCTAAAAACCACCGAGCAATGTCTTTGTCAAGCAGCGCACTCAGAAGCTCAAGATGCACCGTGAATTTTAAGTAATCTGTTATGTGCAACAATTATACTAAAAGCTGGGCTATTTACAAGGCTGTCTGAATGATAATAAAGAAAAGCCCTCAGGTTATATAATATTTATCATAAACAGGGCATACCGGTAGGTAGCAAGAATATACTATTAAGAGTTGGAAAATGGCAAGGCAGGAGAAGTGTTCAGTGGAAGGAAAGAGGCAGGACTCTCAAATCCAAAAGAGGGGGAAACTGGCTCTGGGTGTGGGTACACACCTCACCTCGCTAGCAGGAAGGTGAAGGACAGACAAGAACCCATCTCCTTATAGTGGAGGAGACTGGAGGTATTGGAGGTAAGGAACCGACCCAGGGAAGAAAGACAGGATGTTCACACAACCCCCCCACGATGACTGAATTGACTTTGGGGTTTGGAGTCTGTGGCAAGAGCACATTGGGGCTCTGGGGTCCCAGAATATTCATACCTGAAGGAGGAGGAGAAACATGACATGGGTCCAGCCAATTGCTGAAGACCTGCCTTGGGTGGGAAGTCCACCAGGAACCAATATGCGGTCAAGCATCAAGCATTAAGTTTTGTTGTGCATTTTAGGCAAGGTAAGGGTCCTTTGGCCTTCCTTTACAAAGTTTCCTCTTTCAGTAAACGTACCCCTTTCTGCTCAAAACTTTTCTCTGATTCTTGCCTGAATTTTGATCCTCCTCTGAAATCTTTCTTGAGGGCTGGACAAGGACAGAGGCATAGAGGGGCTTGAGACTCTCTGAACCCCTTCTCAGTCATAGCACCAGTAGATGCTTAAAGACAAAAACACGAAAGGAACTCACTGCCATCAAGTGGGTGCTCACTCAAAGCAATTAGAGGACAGGGTAGGATTGTCCCTGTGGATTTCTGAGACTGTAACTCTTGGCAGTGACAGAGAGCTTCATCTTTTTCCCTCGAGTGGCTGAGGTTTTAACCCAGCCCAAAGTATAACTCAGGATGCCAACCAGGTCTCTAGGAGTTGAAATGGACTCCAGGACAGAGAGATAAGAGCAAATTATTGAGAAGGAATTGGCTGCGGCTGCCCACTTTTGAGGAAGTAGCTGCAAACCGCCCCCCCCCCAAAAAAAACAACCTTATGCATGGATTGGGAAAACTGCCAGATACCAAAGGCCTAGTGACAGAGGATGGGCACCTTGGGTTGAGGTGCCCTTAAAATGCACCCAATGAGAATGTCCAAAGTGAGATGGAATGCATAAACACCGATATCCTAGGTCTGAATGAGCTGAAATGGATTCCCGTTGGTCATTGTGAGTTGACTGAAAGCATACAATAAGAGAGAGATGATCACTTGTGCTTCATTGACCATGCAAAGGCAGCCATCTGAGTGGATCAAAATAAAGCGAGGGTCGCCTTGAGAACAGGGGGAATTCCAGATTCACTGGGCTCTTGTGAAAGAAACTTGCACAGGGATCGTGAGGCGAGTGTGGGAATAATCCAAAGTTCTCCTGCCGGTGTAAGCTCAGGAGAGGTGTGTGGCAGGGTTGCATCCCCTCATCATACTCTTTTACTCTGAAGAATGGGGCATCAGAATTGGAAGAAGGCTTATTAACAACCTACAATATGGATGTGACACAATCTTGCTTTCTTAAAGGTAGGACTGGAGGTGCTGCTGGAGATCAAGAAAGGCAGCCCTCAGTAAGGAATACAACTCAGCGTAGACTAAAACCCTCACAACTGGATCCAGAGTGACATCATGGTCCATGGAGAAAAAGGTGAAGCTGTCAAGGAAGATGTCTTGCTTGGATCCACAATCAACGCTCAATCAAACAGCCACTAAGAGCTCAAAGGATGAGCTGCATTCTTCAGTCTATCTGTGGGCAAGATCTCCTTAGAATAAGGTGGGTCTGACTGAAGCCATCATACTTTCAATCACCTCCTATGCAGGTGAAAATCGGCCATTGACTAAAGAAGATAAGAAGAATGGATGTGTTCAAACGGTGCTGCTGGAGAAGAATAGTGAAAACAACATGGGCTGCCAAGAGGACAAACAAGACTGTCTTGGGAGAAGTCTGGCCAGAGTGCTCTTTAGAGGCAAAGATGGAGAAACTTTGTGTGGCAGTTACGTAATCTCCAGTCAACTTGAGTTGAAGGGGTGGAATCTAGCCTGTCAATCATTGTGGGCACGTCCTTGTCAGGGTTCTTGGAGCTCCTGTCGTCCTCCCTGGAGGCAGGACACACCCACCCTCTGCTTCGCATTCCTGTTGACAAGCCACACGGAGCTGCACTGATGGTGGTCAGAGTGCTGGAACTGGAGGAGCCACGTGGAGACCTGTGCCAGTGCTGAGATGTTTCTAGCGTCACTGGATCCACCAGCCTTTCCACCCCCTGGCCTGTGATCTTCCTGCATTTGGCCTCATAGCATAACTGCGTGATTCTAAAGAGGACTTTATAGACTGGTATCAGACATAAGGACGCCATCTGGTTTGGGGTGTTTTATTTTTGGGTGCTTTCTTAATATACAATAACTCTTTGATAGGCGTCCCTGGATGGGCTTTGCTTGTCCACCCGGACCAACACATTTGTCTCACATATTTTGCACGCCTCGTCAGGAGAGACCCCTTGCTTGGTAAAGTAGAGAGACAGAGACAGGGAGGAAGGGCCTCGAGGACGTGGATGCATGCAGTGGCTGCAACAATGAGCTCGGGCATTGGAACATTGTGCAGACGGCGCAGGACCAGGCAGGGGATCGTTGTTTCGTGCATAAGGTGGCTATGGGTCAGGACCTGCTCAATGACCTAAGAACAAGTAACGACAGCAAGGACCTTGTGAGGCTGTCCCCCGTTCTCATGCTCCTACCTGACGAGTGCCCCGGCAGTGTGTGGGCCAACGCCATCGGCCTGTGTAGCATGGTGTTCCCTCATCTGAATGGTTGTGCTTTGTTTGTGTTTGTGAGTTCTCGTCAGGCAGTGTGGAGTCGGACCCACGTTCTAGCCACTGCACAGTGGAACGAAACACTTCCTGGTCCTGCGTCCTCACAACTGCCATGCTTCAGTCCATTGTGGCAGCCTGCCACTGTGTCTGCCCATCTCCTTGACCGTCTTCCTCTGACAACGCTGTCGCACACCTTTCCTGACTTTAACCGTGAAATACCAGTGGCATAGCTCCCAGCATCCCAGTAACACATACGCCACCACAGTACAACACACTGACAAATGATGGTGTTCCTCTGGGCGTCCATCTTAATTCCCATGTTCCCTAATACAACAATTCAAAGCCATCACTTCTTCTTTCAACTTTCACAAGCACAGGAGCTGATTGAAAATACCATGGCTTGGGTCAAGCACGCCTTAGTGGTCACAATGACGTCTTTGTTCTTTGGAGTTCTAAGGCTTTTTTGCAGCATATTTGCCCAAGGTAATAAATTGTTCCATTTCTTGGCTGCTGTTTCCTTGAGTATTGATTGTGGGTTCGCTTAAAATAAAATCCTTGACAATTCCAATCTTTTCTCTTTTTCTATGATGTTGTCTATTGGTCCAGTTGGGTTTTTGGTTTTCTTTCCATTGAGTTGTAATCCATACTGAAGGTTTCAATGATCTTTGTTAGCAAAAGCCTCAAATCCTCCTTGCTTCCAGTAAGAAAGGTTGTGCCACATGCGTGCTGCAGGCTGGTAATGAGCCTTTCTCCAACCATGATGCTTCTTCCCAATGTCCCGCCTCTCAATTTATTTGCTCAGCATAGAGATTAATAAGCATGGTGGAAGGATATGAGCCTTTCCTGATTTTAGACCCTTGGCGTCCCTTGTTCTGTTCAAAGGGCTGCTTCTCGTTTGACACTCTAGGTGTTCTGGAATGTCTGTTGGTCTGTGTTACCCACAGGACGCCTACTGCTGAATGCCTTCGCCTCATCAACAATACACAGGTAAGCCTCATTCTGGCATGCTCTGCTTTCAGCCAAGACCCGTCCGCTGACAGCAATGACATCCCTTAGCCTCTTTTGCATCTGGCTGGAGTTTCTGGCAGCTCCCTGCCCACCACTTTCGATTTATCTTCCGCAAAATTTCACTTGCATGTGATATAAATGATATCAGTCATTAATGTCCCCCTTCTAGGGGGTCACCTTTCTTTGGACTGGCCACAAATAGAGACCTCTCCCAGTGCCTTGGCCTGGCAGCAGTCTACCATAGAGATGACGGTCTAAGAGCTGCTCCGAGGCATGTGGCCTTGTTCTGGGTTGGAACTGACTCAAGGGAAGATAGCAATTTCCTTCTCTTACTTAGGATTTATGGATTTGATGGCAGAGTTTAGAGATGGCAGAGTTAGTCACTTTCAGAGGCAAGTAAAATAGAGACAAAAAGAAATGTGTTTTCATTTCCACAAGGCCTCCTAACACCCTCTCAGGAACAGGGAGTTGCCGGATGTCTGACGGTTAATGAACTGAGTGAGTTCTACAGGTGACAAGCTCATTAACAGCTTCTGTTACCCGACAACAAGACCTTGCTTGCGGAGAGTGAAGAGGATTTGAAACCCTTCCTGATGACAATGCAGACTGCAGCCTGATTACAGCTCAAGGTAAAGCACCAAGGAATCTTGCATCTGGGGTCCTAAACAAGCCACCGTCCAGCTGAGAAGCAACAAAGCCCACATGGAAGAAGCACACCAACCTGTGTGACCACGAGAAGTCAAAGGGATCAGCGATCAGGCATCAAAGACCCAGAACAAAAAATCCTATCAATGTGAATGAGGGGGAGTGTGGAGTGGAGACCCAAAGCCCTCCTGCAGGCAATTGGACATCCCCTGATAAAAGGGACACAAGGAACAGATGAGCCAGTCAGGGTGCAGTATATCACTGATGAAACATGTAACTTCTCTCTAGTTCTTAAATGCTCTTCCCCCCACCCCACACACACACTATGATGACCCCAATTCTACCTTATAATCTAGCGAGACCAGAGCATGTATACCGGTACAGATCAATGCTGGAAACACAGGGAATCCAGGACAGATAAACCCCTCAGGACCATTAATGAGAGTAGCAATACCAGAAGGAGAAGGGGAAGGTGGGGGAGAAAGGGGGAATCAATCACAATGATCTACATATAACTCCCTCCCAGGGGGACAGATTACAGAAAAGTGGGAGACAGTGGTCAGTGTAAGACATGAAGAAAAAAATTATCAAAGCTTCATGAGGGAGGGAGGGAGGGGGGGAAAGAGAGGAAATGAGGAACTGATATCAAGGGTTCAACTAGAAAGAAAATGGTTTGAAAATGATGGGAACACCCCATCCCAGAAAAGATGTAACTACTGACACAACGCATGTATGTATGTATGTATACATTATGATGAGTGCTGTATGAGTCCCCAATAAAATGAATTAAAAAAAAATGAAACTAATTAGCTCAGAAAAAAAAAAAGAAAATGATGGGAACACATGCACAAATGTGCTTGACAAAATGGTTGTATATATGGGCTGTGCTAAGAGCTCTAAGAGTCCCCAATGAAACTTTTAAAACTAAATTAAAAAACACTTATCGATGGGACCAACAGAAAACGTCCCCCACGGTCAATACTTCTGGGAGCCACCGTCACGAAATCAAGCAATGCATCTCCTGGCAAACCTGCTGTACAAGATTCTTTTTTTAAAAAAACTTTTTTTTTGGGGGGGGGGGGTTGCGCATCACTGCCCTCTGGAGGTGGGAGTAGGAGGCCCAGCCTTGCTCCTGGAGAGCTGCTGCTGGATTTGAACCTCCAACCCAGTGGGCCGCAGTCCGGCGCACAACCACTAGCCACCAGGACAAGATTCTTTTATTATAACGCGTTGAAGAGCATGGACATCCCTTTGAAGACCCAGGCGCGCCCGACCCACGCCATGGCGTGTATTTTCAATCTCCTCACATGCGTGTGAAGGCTGGTCACTACAGATTAAGGAAGACTGGAGCCGAAATGTTTCTGAACGACGGTGCGGATGATGGTGAGACCAGGCTACACACTCTGGCCATGCGGTCAGGGGGGCTAGTCCCTGGGGAAGGGCATCACGCTTGGTCAGGTTGGAGGTGGGGGACAGCGAAAAAGACAAGGATCCACGTCGTGGCTTCAACAGCGGGCTCAAATCCAAGGATTAAGAGGAGGATGCGGCAGGCCCGGGCTACGTTTCCTTCCGTTAGCCATACGGTCGTAACAAGAGAAAGAGAAGCTTCCGGAGAAGCGTGTGTCCATTCTGGGTGCCGGGCACGGCCTTCACTCTCTCTCTCTCTCTCTCTCTCTCTCCAGGAGAAGACGCTGTCGCCGGGGCCCAGTTTTACAGCCAAGGCTGCCATTGCTCAGCAAGCACGCGCCAGACCTGCAGCTACTTCCGGTCCGGCACGGGTTGCCAAGCAGATGCGAGGTCGCGCCACGGATTCTGGGAGACCACGTCTCCGTCCCGGTCCGGAGTTTGTTAGCAAACAAGCGCACGTATCTCGCAATGGCCTCTGGGAGACTGAGTCTTCGTCCGGCGAGGCTGAACGGACTGGCGGGGGACGCGGGACTTCAATTCCCACAATGCCCTGCGCGCGCGCGCGCGCTTCCTGCCGGGGGAGCGTGCCGCGGCCGCCATCTTGCGTACGGAGTGGCGGCTGGTTGCCGGGCTTCTCCCGGGGTGGGTTTCCAGTCCCCGCGCTCTTGTTCGCTGGAGCCGGATCTACGTGTTGAACGTGGGGTCAGCAAAACGCCTCCTAGAAGAAGGTTAACTTGTGAGGTCAAGGTCAAGGTCAATGCACAGCTGTAGCGTAAGGTGAGTAGACTGCCGAGGGACAGGCATGTTAATGAGGCGGGCCGTTGTGTTGAGGTTCTGGGTCGCTGCCCTATTCCCTTAAATCTCGGGTGCTCGTTGCCGTCACCCCCAAACCCACCGCCACGGCGTCGATCCCAGCTTGTCGTGACCCTGTAAGTAGGGTAGGGAGGGTTCCAGGACTCCCAGAGGACTGTGAATTTTTACCGGCGCAGACCGCCAGCCCTTTCTTCCGCGCAGCGCTGCCCTTTAAACCGGAGGAGGAGGCCGGGAGTGGCAGAAGGCAGGATGGTGTTTAGGGGCCCATCCACCCTGTCGTGCCTCACTGCAGGACAGAGTCTTGCTCCTGCCATCTTTTTTAAATTTTTATTTATTTTTTGGTTTCTGGAGCATCACTGCCCTCTGGTGGTGGGAGTAGGAGGCCCAGCCTTGCTGCTGCATTTGAACCTCCAACCCAGTGGGCCGCAGTCCTGCGCACAACGACTGCGCCACCGGGGCTCGGCCGCTCCTGCCATCGTAACCATTGTGAGTGGCTGCAGCCGCTGTACCGTGCGTGTCAAGCCATCTCATGGATCAGCCTGAAACACCCCAATTTCAGGGTGTCTCCCCCTCCCACCCCTATTTATTGTTTCGATCGATGTTTTTTGATGAAATGTTGGAGGTGGTGGTGGTAGGTTCAGTTGGGTGTGTTTTTAGCTCCTTGCCCCTGGTGGTGGTGGTTTGATGTCATCCGGCCCACTTTGACTTTATTTCTTTTCTTTTTTTTTGCCATCACTGCTCTCTGGTGGTGGGAGTCAGAGGCCCAGCCTTGCTGCTGCATTTGAACCTCCAGCCCAGTGGGCCGCAGTCCCGCGCACAACCACTACACCACCGGGGCTCAGCCCTACTTTGACTTCATTTCAACTGCATGCCATAGGTTGAGGACTTCAGATCTCCCAGCCTTTTTCCTGTGGGTTTCTGAGACGGTGGACAGTCTTTTTTTTTTTTTTTGGACAGTCATTTTTTTACAGGAGTAGAAAGCCTCAGATGTCTCCTATGAAATGACTGGTGGTTTTGAACTGCGAGTGTTGAGGTTAGCGGCCCCTCGCGTGAGTGCCGTTCCACCAGGGCTCCTGCGACAAACCTTGGCTGGTAACCCTGTGGTTTGTTTACTCCTCAGATGCCTTATGGTGACACTGACACGCCAGCCATGGGCGTTGGAGGCAAAGGACTTGGCGGGCCGTGCTGCAAAAAACTGAAGTCAGCTGAAGGCCCCTGTGCTCCCTGCCACTGCAGTGGCACCGCGAACTTGTCCGGAGTCCAGGAGACGGCCCTTGGGGCTGCCCCTGGAGTCCCAGCCAGCGACCATCCTCAGGGAGAGAGGAGCAGCCCTGCGGGTGGGCCAGGCCCGGAGCCCGACGTGCCACCTCATGCCCCCCTGGCCAGTGTCCGGCCCCAGACGCCTGCCGATGATGGCATCTACAGCACAAGCAAGGCATTCATAGGCCCCCTGTACAAGCCCCCGGAGAAGAAGAAGGCGGGTGACCGGAAGAAGGACACCGGGCGCCGTGGGAGGGGCCCACGAGCGCAGGGCGAGAAGCCCCGGTTGGCCATCCCCAAGCCCGAGTTGGACAATGAGCTGTGCCAGTTTTACAGAGAAATCGAAGAGCTGGAGCAGGAGACGGACGACTTGGACGCCGGGTGTCAGGCTGCCACAGCCTCTGCACAGGACCAGCTGCTGACTGCTGACCAAGACCTGCGGCCGGGCTTCCTCCGAGCCGAGGACGAGAAGCCCGGGCCACTCAGGGCCACGAGTGGCGCCAGTCAGCAGCCTGTGGGGCCGGAGCCAGGCAACTACCCTGATCACGGCCCGGCGGCGGTCCCCCCACGCCTCTGTGATGGGCCCATGGCAGCCTTCCCTCCCCTTGGGCGATCCATGCCCCCTTTCCTTGGGCCCCACGGCCTCCCGCCTCCGCTTCCCCCCAGCTTTAACTGTCACTTAAACTTCCAACGGTTCCACCCCCTGCCCCACCCTCCACTCCCACACCCCGCATTGCACATGCTCCCGGCCCAGGAGGGCTCCCTGCTGCGGGGAAGTGGCTGTGGCGCTGGTCCCCCGGGCTGGGGCTGCCTGGCTCGGGAGCGGCCCGACTCTGCTGGTGGCCACAGAGGCACTCCTCCCTGTGGGGGTGTGCCCAGCCTGCAGGAGGGACTTGGGCCAAACAGTCTCGGAGAAGCCACTGAGGGACACTGGATGGACCTGCCTGTGGACAGGTGGCCTGGAGGGGACCTGCCTGTGGACAGATGGTTCAGAGGGGACCTTCCTGTGGACAGATGGTTCGGAGGGGACCTGCCTGTGGACAGGTGGTTTGAAGGGGACCTGCCTGTGGACGAGTGGCCAGCCAGGGACCTTCCTATGGACGGGTGGCCTGGAGGAGACCTGCCTGTGGACGGGTGGCCTGGAGTGGATGTGCCTGTGGACAGGTGGCTGCCTGGGGTAGACCTGCCTATGGACAAGCGTCCCGGAGCAGACGTGACTGGGGACCAGTGGCCTCGTGGGGAGCCACCCGTGGACAGCTGGTCTGGAGCGGACATGCCCTTGCCCCCACCCCAGCAGGCTCAGGAGGAAAAGCTTGAGAAATGGCAGAAGCTGCTGATCCTCCTGCGGGGCCTGCCTGGATCTGGGAAAACCACACTGTCCCGGTGAGTATCACGCACGCCACCCTGTGGCAGCACCCCATCTCATCACGGGGCGATTTTCCTCACGCTTCTCGCTGAATAAAACCTTGCATCTATTCTTTTTCTCTTCCTCCTCGGATGATGTAGACATTTGAAAAGACTTTTTTTTTTCTTACAAGAAACAGCAACAAAAAAAAACCCTAAACGGGTTTTGCGGTGGTCGAGACCCTGATGGCCTTGCAGTTCCATGTTGGGCTGCTTCCTCAAGGTCAGGAGTTCAAGGCCACCAGCTACTGTGTGGGAGAACGATGAGGCTGTCAGCTTCCCTGACAGGAGTTACTTGTCTGGGAAGTCTGCGTCTTGGAAATCTACAGGGGCAGGTCTGCCCTGCCCCCTCTGCTTGCTGTGAGTCAGAGCGGCCTCTGGTGGTGAGTTTTTACTGTGACTGTAGAAATGGCCTGTTGGTCACAGTTTCTGCAGTGGGTCAGCCTTCTCCTGGTTGCCCCTGTTTCTTCCACTCCCCTATGGGCCTTCTCACCTGGCCTCTGGGCGACACAGAGCCTGGTATGGCTGCAGGACCACCACTGGATAAGCCTGTCCAGTCCTGGTCTGGAAGGGCCCTGCAGAAATGGCTTCCTTTCCAAGTAGAAGGACGAACTTGGAATCTAAGTCCAGGACTCGCTCTCTCCACTATCCTTTGGTCTGTCCTTGTTTAGAATTTGTGTTTCTATTTTTTTTCCCCTCTCCCATTCTCTCCTCATAGGGGAAGGGAGACGAGCCTTGGGCTTGACATTTGCGAAGGACTTTACAACGACCTATGAGGGGCCTTCAAACGTTGATGGAAAAATGCCACTCTCTCTCCTCATTCTCTCTTGCCCTGTAGAAGGGCCCTGTCCCCAGTGATGAGAACAAACTCCCCTTGGGGACCAGGCTTCCCTCCCCCGTGGCCCCCCCCCCCCAGGTGAGCTGGTGGAGGGAGGGTGGACACTGGATGCCCGGATTCCACACTGCGACCCTGGGCACGTGGTGACATCTCTGCTGGGAGTAGCCTCACCTGCCCCAGAAGTGCTGTGGGATCCAATGAGACCCAGCCCAAGGGAAGAGTTGTGGGGTGTGAAGTACTGGCCCGTGTGCCTGGCAGGGACAGTTAGGGGAGCCCCTTTTGGGGTTTTGACCATGGAAGGCATATGAAGTGAGCCAAGTCTGAATTCCTGGGGTGGGGCCTGCTGCTGTTTCCATGGGAACCATTGGCCAAGGCCTGCTTGGGGTGCGTGTTCCAGCAGCCTGTGCATGGTGTGCATGGCTGGCCGCGAAGAAAGGGTGCACGGCCCCTGGAAGTTTACACATTGATGGTGGAGGAGGATAAGCAAACGGTTTTGATCTTTTCAGGTGAGGATTTTCAAAACCACAGAAAATTTTTGCAAGTGTTTTCTGTTGTAGTTGTTGTTTTTTTTTGGAGAACCACTTAGTGTCTTGTCAGACCTCTCAGTCATCTCTGAAGTGTTTTCTGGAAGTAGAGGCACGTTTGGTGTTGTCCCTGGAAGCTGGGGGTCTTGGAATGGCTTTCCCCTTTGATTGAGGGCCCCAAGTCCTCCCGGTATGTTGAAGGTTTTGTAGACATGCGATTGGATCCCCGTGGGGGTGATGGGGGGAGGGCTGTCTTCTAGATGCCGGGACGCCGTCAGAGAGTTAACGCCAGAGTAGACTAGAACTGCCCCTGGAGGATTCTGAGACACATGAGGCGTACGTCCTTGTGACCAGATAGCCTCATCTTCCTCCTGAAGAGCATCGGGGATTCACACTGATGACCTGAGGTTAGCAGCCTATCTCCAAATCCTGTCTCTTTCCACCAGGGAAAAGGAGCCTGCTACCTGGGGCCATCTGACTGGCAGCGATGGGGAAACGCAAGAAGGAAAGGCTTGGGACAGGATTTGTGTCCCTCAGTTGTGGACTTTGGGAAACATTCAGTCATGTGTGGGACACAGTGCTGGTCGAAGGAGGCCCCTGCTTGTGGAGCCGGTGCTGATTCAGCCTCCTGGAGGACAAGGGTCAGATTGTGCCTCACTCTCCAACGGGCTAACTGAATGGCTTGAACCTCCCACTTGGCAGTTATCAGCCCCCCCGGAGCCCAATCTCTTCATCTGGGGAGTGTTTCCATTTTTGAGTGACCTCAGAGTAGAACTGCCCGGTGGGGTTCTCTTTGCAGCTGGTGTTTGGAAGCCCAATCTTTTTGTTTGTTTGTTTGTTTGTTTGTTTGTTTGTTTGGGGGGGCATCACAGCTCTCCAGTGGTGGGAGTAGGAGGCCCAGCCCCACTGCTGGAATTGAACCTCCGTCCCAGTGGGCTGCAGTCCCGAGCACAACCTCTACGCCACCGAGGCACAGCCCGGGAGCCCGATCTTTTGGGTTGGCGGCTGAGTGCTTAACCATTGAGTCAGCAGGGATCCTCCTTTGAGACTGTGGGCTTTAACTTTCGTTTCATGGTTTACAATTTCTTGAGGAATTTTCCGAAAGACAAAAACATCCTCTGCTCGTTTCCCATGGTGGAAGGGACAGAGACTAAGGGGGAGGCTTTGTTCACGGTCCGTGACCTGGGGTGGCAAAGGCTGGTGAGAAATCAAACCTCCAAACCAGACCCAGTGCTGTTGATCGGGCTTGATCGCCATTTACAGCAACCCTTTAGGCCAGCGGTTCTCCACTTTCAGAATGCCACCACCCTTAATCAGCTCCCCCTGTTGTGACCCACCCACCTTAAGGTTATTTTTGTTGCTACTTCATAACTAATTTTCTTACTGTGGTGAATGGGGCGACCCCTGTGAAAGAGTTGTTCGACCCCCCCAAAGGGGGTGCGACCCACAGGTTGAGAACCATTGCTCTAGGACAAAACAGGGCTGCCCCATAGAGGTTCCCGGGGCTGTTTGTCTCCACGGGAGCAGAAAGCCTCATCTTTCTGGTGGGTTCGAACGGCCAACCTTGTGGTGAGCTGAAGCTGTAGCTGAAGGCACCATGCCACCAGGAGGCCTGAGAGGAGCCCACCGACTCTGAGGGGATGCTCACTTAGGGGGATTGTTGAGGGCTTGGGAGGCTGTAAATCACTATGGGGTCAGGCAGTCTCGTCTCATCTTTCTCTTGAGAAACCAAGCTTCTTAGCTTTGAATCGATCTCGACTCACAGGGGCCCTTGCTAGGTGGGGTTTCCTGGCTTATACATCTTTATGGGAGCGCACAGCCTCATCTTTCTCTCTCTGGCGTGGCCGGTGGGTTTAAGGGCCACGTACTTCCCTGGCTGCACCTCACGGAGGGGTATCCTTGGTGCTCAGTGTGCCCCTTCCTGCTGACTCTGTCGTCTGCTGCAGACCCAGGCTCCTCAACGTCAGGGCAGCGCGCTCTCCCGGTGCCCTCCCGTCAGTGCCTCTGCGGTGCTGCACCTGTAGCTCTGCACATGAGTGGGCGGCCGCCTCGCTCCTCGTCAGTCTCCTGGCACTCCGGGAGAAGCATTGAAGTGCTACCTGCAAGTCGGCAGTTCAAACTCACCAGCCTCTCCAAGGGAGGAGGAGGAGGCTGCTGCCTGGGCCACGGGGCCACGGTGCGTGGCAGTGGATGGCCAGCTGTGGCATCGGGTCATTGGATGGGACTCCAGCTGCTCACTTACGAGCACTGGTGGTGCAGAGACCCAGGGCTCAGCTGCCGATTGCAGGGTCAGTACGGGCCCTTCCTCGGGGTCCCCAGGAGTGGGCCGGATGCCGCCCCGTGGAGTTCTCGGGGCATCCTGGTGTGGATGTCAGTCAGCAGTGTGGTTCCCGGCAGCCTGTCTGCTGCTCCCCCCAGTGGTAGCAGTCACAGCCGTTCGTGGGACGCTGGCAAGAGGAGGAGTCCTGGTGGCACTGTGGGGTAAGCATTGGTTGCCGCTGTCCAGGCTGAGGCATGCAGGGTGGCTCAGTCAGAGTGGACGCTGCGTGGCCTAAGCCTGGCTCCAAGTGTGCTGTGCTGTGGCCGCCCCCTCTCCACCCCCCCAGTCTTGGACAGCCATGTCCAGTTGACTGACAGCACACAGGAGGAACCAGCAGCTACCCTGGGCCATGGGCCCAGGCATGGTGAGCTCCCACCCCCACTCCCACCGTCTGAGCCGCCCACCACAGCCCTCCACCCACGGCTGTGTGCAGCTGCTGAGCTGTTGGCAGGACAGGACAGGACTGCTCCACAAGGGTCTCTGAGGCTGGGAAACTGGATGGGAGCAGGCAGCCCTGTCTGTCTGCCTGCCTGCCTGCCTTTCACCGATGGCCTGGAGACACGCCACCCACCCTGACCTCGAGGGTAGGATCCCAACATCTCAGCTCCCCGCCCTTCAAACAGTTTTAAGACTCCAGTCACTGTTTGTCCTTGTGGTAGGCTGTACCTCCCTCTGCCACCCCATCCCCCCAAAGACACGTCTTCATCGCCTGAGTTGGTGAGCGCCTGCCTTAGCTGGTGGAGAGAACTTGCAAGTGTGATGGACTAGTGATTCCGGGCTGGGCTTCTCTGGTGGGCCTGACAGGATCCCCGGCCTTTGAAGAGGTGACCGTGATGACGGAGGACGGAGCAGGAGCACAGGCCCACACAGCTGAGGGACGCCGAGGGAGCCCTGCACCTCTCACCCCCCGCATCCTTTGAATGAATCCGGTCAACTTCATCGGCCCCAGATTGTGACTGGCAGGGAGGTGGAAGGGGATTTCCTCGGGACCCTGTCCCTGGCCAAGCTGTCCAGCACAGTGTGTGTGGAGAGGGGTGGGTCTCAGTCATGTGGTCTTGGGTGGGCGGTGCACCTCCACGCACAAAAGGGTGTCTCATTCACGTGTGCTCAGTGGTGTCCCGGACCTGGCCTGGTAATTCCATTGGAGCTCCTGGGATGGGGCGTCGTAGACCATGGATGTATCCAGTCTTTGGCATAACGTAGTTTCTGGAAAAGAGGGCGGTGGTATGGAGGAGGTGGGTGGGCGGAAGGTGGTTGCTGGGTTCACATCTGATTGAATTTTTTTTTTTTTTTTTTTTTTTTTGGGCATCACTGCTCTCAGTGGTGGGAGTAGGAGGCCCAGCCCCACTGCTGGAATTGAACCTCTGTCCCAGTGGGCCGCAGTCCCACGCACAATCACTACGCCACCGGGGCTCAGCCCTGATTGAAATTTTTCCTACATATTTGACTTACTCAAAATTCCAAATGTTGACATTCAAAGACTCCATGTGAGTGCCTGGATTAATCTGGGAGAACGCGGCAGAATTGGAAGACGAAGAATCTTGAGGACCCGCTGCTTCCAAGCATTGGGGCTTGCAGTACTGGGTGTAGCGTCAGATGTCTCCAGATTGATGCCATTGTGCCTTCTTGTGATAGGCACATGCCCCTCAAACAAAGCTTCATAGAAACGAAGCTGGGTGCAGATGATTGAAAGAAGCACAAGCTAAAAAGAAAAATTGATTTTTAAAAAGAAAGAAGCACAGACTTTCTACAGGGTCTGAGAGGAACTGTCTCTGAGCCACGGTGATATTCTGCCACCGGGTGTACCGGAGGGGCTCTTTCCAGAGGTGGTGGCGGCGGCATCTCATTATTCCCTGTGGTCATTTCTTCTTTTTTTTTGTTTTTTTGGGCATCACTGCCCTCTGGTGGTGGGAGTAGGAGGCCCAGTCTTTGCTCCTGTGAGCTGGAACAACCTCCATCCCAGTGAGCCGCAGTCCCGCGCACAACCTCTACGCCACTGGGGCTCAGCTCTCCCTGTCATCATTTCTTGGGAGTGTGCCGGCTGTACTTGTTCCCCAAGAGCCTCGTTTGTGGTTCTGGCAGTCCACGGTATTTTCATTGTTCTTTGCTGGCACTATGATGAAATGTGCACATTCTTCTCCAGTCTTTCTGCCCCTGTCCAACTTCCACATGCGTGTGGGGTGGTTATCAATGCCCCAGCTTGGCCATCCTGGTTCTCAGAGTGATGCCTGTGCTTTTTGACCCTTGAAAGAGACTGGCCCAGGACATCATCATGTCATTTGACTTCTCGACTTGTGTCAGAGACACTGCGATTGGCTGTGGTGGGAGGACACCAGGACACCCCGAGTGAAGACGGCACTGGACACGGGGGGACAGAGCAGGGGACAGACGAGGTGTAGACACTGGCTCTGGGGCACAGAGTAGCCACAGCAAATGGGGAAGTCAAGGATAGAAGAGAGAAAAAGGAAATATGGGGTATTTTGGAAAGGCGGGGATCTGGTGCTCCGGAGAACAGCTGGATGTTGAATGAGGGCTTCAGCAAGTTCATGGAAACGTAGACTGAAGGAAAGATCCTGGGATTCCCCTCAGGTCTGGGAAGCCTCTTCCCTGAGGAGGCTCAGGTCTCTGCAGGTTGAGGAGGTCAACTCAACCCTTTTCCAGCTGCCCAAAGCCTTGGTCTGTTTTGTGAACACGGCAGGAGCACAGTCGTCTCGGCTGAGCACACAGCAGCCCGAGTTACCCCACTCCCACGGGCTCTCTTGGAAGCCCCTTGATTTGAGATGCTCTCTGCCACCGCCTTGTCCCTCTGGCTTGAGGACTGTGGAGCAGTCCCTGAGGTGTAGGTCTTCAGGGGAGCAGATGGCTCGTCCTGCCACAGCGCGGGTGGGGGCTTGCACTGCTGGCCTGAGGTTGGCAGCCCGCCCTGCAGGCACACACTTCTAGGCGGCTTTTTAGGTGACAGCATTATGTTCAATGCAGAATAGACATTTTGTCTAGGAGAAGAGATGACCAAGTTTGTCACATCAGTAGTTGAAATCCTTCCTACTGTTTTTTTTTTCTTTCCTGAAAGTAAATATTCTTTTTTCCCTTTAGATGCCACTTTTTGGTTGAGACGCACATATTGGCACATACACCCCTGACATCATCTGCACGTGCCACACCCTGCCACTTCACGGAAGTGCAGCCCCTCCCTCATGAACACGACTGCCTGTCCCTAAGCTGCCTCTCAGCAAACCAGGTGCTGCTGTCACCTGGAGTCCATGAAGATACAGTTCCTCGTCGTCACAATGCTCGAGGCAGACCTTTCTGATTTGCTGGTTGAGCTGGTCCTTGCTTTCAAGATGCTGTCTGTCATGGGATAGCTTGCGGATGAAAGGTTATTTCGGCACAGTAGTTTCAGGGGTTCATCCATCCTCCGTGGCTTTCAAAGGGCTGGGTTCCATGAGATTTTGAAATTCTGGATCCTTTCATAGACTCTGGACACCCGGTACAGTCATGGCAGTCAGGCGCCGCTCAGATCTCCTGGCAAAGGAGGCAACACGCACATTCTCTCCTCCAGCTGTTCCTGCCTCTCCCTTATGGTGAGCGGAGACCCGTCTAAGCCTCGTGGCTCACAGCAAGTGTTGGAGACCCCACCACGCAGCCTTTGCCAGGTGTGCCACTTCTTGACCACAGCTACAGTACTTGCCCTTGCAGGTCTGCCCTGGACGCAGCCAGTGAGGGTCTTCTCATCTCCGAGAACCCCCCTTCCCTGCCGTCCCTGGCAGCCACTAACAGATGGACACTTAATGTCCCTTTTTGGGTCTTTCGCGTGTGAGATCACACAGTACCTGCCCTTGAGCGTGGTGTCTGGCCTAATTCGGTCAGCATCACGCGTTCTTCCAGCTCAGCCACGCTGCAGGCCGTGGCTGCGAGGTACCCGCTCTGCTGCGTGCCCACGTCAGTTGACACCGATCCCTCCACCCGTGGCCACGGCGAGCAGTGCTGGGAGCAGTGTGCCGACCGGTTGGAGGCACTGTTTGAAGCCTTGGGGTCCAGGCAGGCGTGGGATAGCTGGACCACTCGGTCCTTTTACCGTAGATGTTCGCCCGTGGTTGTTCCTTTGTTTCGCTGATTTTAACCATCCTGGGGGGTGAGATGGCATGGCCTTGTGGTCGGGATTTGCAGAGCCACCTAGCAGCCCTGGTGGTGTAGTGGTTATGACTTTGACCACCAACTGCAAGGTCAGCAGTTTGAAACCACCCGCTGCCCCTTGGAAGAAAGAAGGGGCTTTCTACTCTGCTGCTTTTTGCGTCCAAGAATCACAACCTTGGAAACCCACAGGGCGGTTCTACTCTGTCCTCTGCGGTCTCTGGCGTCCAGCGTCAGCACGGCGGCCGGGATGCTCAGCGTCCTTCCTCTCTTCCGGGGCGCCTGAGCGCTGCTTTGGTGGGATGCCTAGTCAAGCCCTTTGCTGATTTCACCATCAGATTGTTGCTGCTGTTGAAGTTTTCTGTCTGTTTTGGCCACTAGATATTTGTCATGATACATGGTTTCCCAAGAGACTCTCCCAGGCGGTAGCAGACAGGTGTGGTTTTACTTGTTGTGAACTTGGGGCAGGTTTAAGGAGCAGACCGGTTCTCCATAAGACAGTTCTTAGGTTCGTTGTGTTTCCGCGCCTTTCTCGCTTGCCCGTCCACACTCTGTGCTGAGGGCCATGTGGCCTGCCCCTTTCGCCCCAGACGGACCCTGCGTCTTAGATGCGCGTGCCCACTGGTGGCTCCGATAGACCCTGTCTGTTTCCGGGTTCTTACCCACTCCCAGACCTGAGGGCGACGAAGGTCTCTTGTCTCCGGGGTCCCGCTGCTCTCCATCCACCAGCAAGCTTGGTCTCGGTCAGGATTTGGAGTTTTGTCCCACAGTTTCCTCCCACTCTATCCAGAACCTTCGACTGTGGTTTCTTCTCAGGCTGGTGGATCGGGGTAGCCAGGTGCCGTTTTCCTTTTGAAAGAGGAGAGTTTCTCAGCTTTATGAATCCTCACTAATTCATTTGCCTCTTGGTTGTTTGTGTTGTTACATTGTTGTTAGGTATCATTAAGGGTTCTGACTTGTGGTGTCTGTCTGTGCAACAGAATGCTCCCAGGGGTTAGGGGTGAGCCCCGTCTGGCTGCCCTGGCTTTTTCTTCCAAGAGTTTTGTGGTTTTACTCTGCACGGTCGGGTCCTCCCTGCATTTTGCACTGTCGAGTGAGGTATGAATCCTGTTTCATTTTCCTGCAGAATTCCCCAACAGCGTTCAGGGACAGCTGCTTCCCCCCTCAGGTGGATTCAGAACACCCTTGACCAAAACCACTCGACAGACTCTTCCTTCCCTTCCCCTGCGCTGGCTGGTCACTCGTTACATTGGTGCCAGGCTGCTGGGCTCATCGAGCTGGACAGCCCAGGGCTGGGTCCACAGGGCAGGCACTCTCGACCTTCCTCATGCCTCAGCCCTTTCCTACAGCTCCTCCTGTGGTGGTGACCCCCCCACCCCCAGCATAAAATTATTATTTTCGTTACTACTTCATCACTGTCATTTTGCTACTGTTATGGTTTACAATGTTTTTAGTTTTTTTTTTTTTGGGGGGGGGGGGGCATCACTGCTCTCCGGTGGTGGGAGTAGGAGGCCCAGCCCCACTGCTGGAATTGAACCTCCGTCCCAGTGGGCCGCAGTCCACAACCACTACGCCACCGGGGCTCAGCCCTGTTAAGGTTTACAATGTTTCCTTACGAAAGATGCAGTCAGAAGATCAGTTAATCACCTCTTTCTTGAGGAAAGTTTCAGATAAAACTTACACGTAAATAAACAGGGTTCCCAGAGGGCCAGGCTGGACGCAAGGGGCCACGGAATAAGGACTGCCACTGCCGGTGGCAGATGGACCTCGGCTCAAAGATGTCTGCTTGGGTTCTGCTGACGTACATTTGACTCTGGGCCATCAGAAGCCGGAATGGGACTTCCAGAACGCTTCATCGTGCTCACTCTGAACTTGGACCTGGACGGAGAGGCGGACTGGAGCACACCGTGGGAGGAGCGGGCTATCTGGAGAAGAGGGAGGCCTCGGGATTGGAGGAAGGCTGCCGGCAAGATGCAGATGACACACGCTTGTGTGCTGCCAGTGAGCACCGCTCCTCAGCTTCGTGGTGCCGTGTGCATGTTTCACGTGTGGCGGTACAGAATGAGTGTGGCGTGCCGATGGCTGAGGGACCTTGCGGGGAAGGCTCAGTTGGCGAAACACTCAGGGCGTCCCCTGTCAGGAGGACAGGATTGCCGTGACCCGGGATGGACAGCGCTACCTCATCAGGGACTGGGTCAGAGGCCCTGGGTCTCGGCTCTGCTTATTTAGCAGCTGTTTGTTTTTGCTTTAAAAGTAGATCTAAAACAGCAGCAGGCTCCTTGTTCAGCATTTCATTTCGCAACGTGGCCCCTCCACAGTTTGGAGTGTGGTTTTACTGTGAGGGGCCATCTGTGTTTCCCCGCCTCCAACCTCGCATGCCCCAGGTCTTCGTGCGGCCTGGAGAGCCAGCCACAGGCTCACTTAGGGCCGTGTGGTGCAGCGGGCTGCTCACCGCGAGGTCAAGTTCAACACCCGCCCCCCACCTGCTGCCCTGTGCTGTGGGGTCTCTGTGAGTTGAGTGGAGCTACCTTGCAGGCCGTGGTGGCTTGGGGATTTCCGACGGCCATGCACACTCCCTGCAGTCACACCTGGCCAAGGAGCCGGCATGTGAGAATCAGTGACGAGCGTTTTAAAAAGCTGTCCTTCACAGGGGGCTGGATTTTGGTGTGGTGACATCATGTCAGGAACCAGAACCCCTTTTGAGGGTGCTGGGCCGCAGTCCTGTTGGGCACATGAGAGAGCCAGGGAATTCCCCCCAGCAGCCTGCTCGCATGGCCTGCTCCTGGGAGACGGGCCTGTGTGAGCGGCGCCTCTTGGTCCCTCTGTTGACAGGAGTCTGCTGGGAGAGAGCCCTGAGGGCATCGTGTTCAGCACCGACGACTACTTCCGCTGCCAGGACGGGTACAGGTACAATGTGAACCAGCTTGGCGATGCCCACGACTGGAACCAGAGCCGAGGTGCGTTTGGGTGAGGTCTCGGGAACGGGGCGGGAGGTCCCACGGGGCAGCCAGAGGACTGGCACCAGCTCCTGACCAGCTTTGAGACCCTGTCTTCATCGCTCTGGAGATCATCCCCTGCAGGGGACCCCTGTGTGCACCGAGTTCACTAGTGCTTGCTTTGGTGGGGGGAGAGGCCTTGCTACTTACTGGGGTTTTAAAAATCTTTCTTTCCATAGATTTTGGTTCAGATAGCACTCGCCTGCTGTGTGGGTGCTGCCCCTTCGTGCTCTGTGTTGGGGGAGCGGGGAGATGGGACATCAGGGCCTGACCCATAGAGTGGCTGACCGTACTGAAGCTCATGGGTGGTGTTCACCTCCTGCCTTCTGCCTGTCTGTCTCTGCTTCAAAATCAACCTGTGTTCCAGCCAAAGAAGCGATCTCACAGGGCCGATCTCCGATTATAATAGACAACACGAACACGCAGGCCTGGGAGATGAGGCCCTACGTGGAGATGGTGCGTTTGCCCTGGGGAGAGGCTGGGGCTGGAGGGGAGGGAGGGGGCACATGGTTTTTTTGTTTGTATGTTTTAATTTGACTTTTGACGACTTTGCTTTGGGTGAGTTAAAGAAAAATCCTTATTTCCAAAGGGCTTAGTGGGTCTTTTTCTTTTTAAAAAAGAACAGGCTGAGCCCTGGTGGCGTAGTGGTTGTGCGCAGGACTGCAGCCCATTGGGTTGGAGGTTCAAATCCAGCAGCAGCTCTACAGGAGCAAGGCCTCCTACTCGCACTACCAGAGGGCAGTGATGCCCCCCCCCAAAAAAAACAAAACTGAAACAACAACAAAAAGAAAGACTTCTTACGTCTTCCTGGACTTGAGGAGATAGCCGGGAGGGTCCCGGGGGAGTTTGAGCCTGTGCATTTATAACTTGTCCTTGGCTAAGCACCTGCTGCACCCTTTCTTGCTTTAAGATGTGTTTCTGGGTGTGTTTTTTCTCCTCCCTCCTTTGTGTAGGCCATAGGAAAAGGATACAGAGTAGAGTTTCATGAACCCGAAACTTGGTGGAAATTTGACCCTGAAGAATTAGAAAAGTAAGGTGCCAATGTTTATCACTGACCTCCCCTCTTCCCCCTCCCCTCTCCTCTTCTCTCCCCCCCACCCCCCAGCTTTCTCTGTCCTCCCTCTGTTGTCTCCGCCTGGGTGAGTGGGGGAGGACGAGTGAGACCACTCCGCCCCTGGGTCTCTGTGTTTCCCAGGAGCCTCTGGGCCTTTTCCTCTTTCCATCTTGGCTGCTGAAAGGTCCTTGAGTCCCCTGTGTTTGGGAAATTTGATTCTGTGAGGATGGGGGACAAGACTTGGCATCACGAGGCTGGGGGGACAGACTTGGGAACTTTGCAAAGAGGTGGTTCTACCTGCTGCCCTGCGGGCCTGCGGTGAGCCACAAGGCCTTGATGGCAGGGAGTGTCAGGGGTTGTGTCAGTGGACAAGTGGGCACCAGCCTGTGGGGTGGCCTCGAGCATTGGGACCCCCGAGACCGGCACTTTGTCTGGGCCTTGCTGGCCTGGTGCTGTGACCACAAGGTCAGCAGTTTGAAATCACAGGCAAAGGAGGCTCTGTTCTCAGAGTTGGCTGAGCGTTGGCATCGACCCGGTGGCAGTGAGTGTGAGGTTGTGACCCTGTGTCCTGGGGGAGGGGCTATGGTGCACCCATTTGTAATTGTCGGGGGGCGGGAGGGTCATCCTTGCCCTGAAGAGGCGGTGATAGGCCACCAAAGTGTGGGCGGCTGTGGCTTGGTCTGCTTCAGGCTGGCTGGTGCTGCCCAGGGAGCCCGTCTTGTCAGTCAGCAGACCCGCCCCAGCGTGGGCTCTGAGCCCCTGTGAGACCAGTCAGGCCAGACACTGGCCCGGTGGCTGTGGGTGGATGGCCGCACCCTGCTGTGTGTGCCCGCAGACCCCCTCTACTTCTGCTGTCTCTCCTTGTCCCCTTCCCTCACATATGCACAGTGACCCAATCGAGTGACAGTTTTGCAAAATGAAGCATTTCGTAGACCTTTTCTGAAGAATGATATGTGTGAGGTCAGTCAATCTAGAACTGTCATATCAGATGTTTTAGTATGGCTGTGCACCATAAGGAAAAACTGGAGGACGTCGTCTGACGGCCAAGTGTCATGTGTGACAACCCCCCTCCCCCCCCAAGCCCTGTGTGTTGGCCTGAATAATCGGTCACACCGAGGACTGTACAGCAGGCAGCAGACCACAGGGCTAGCCTGCTGCACCTCACAGACAACAGCCTTGAACACAGAGGCCCTCCCTCTGCCCTCGTCCCTGTCCCACCCAGAGCTTCCTCTCGAGGCTCAGCAGCAGCTTGGTGGTCACTCCCGGAGGAGGGCTGCTAGCCCAGAGAGGGAAGATCTGGCTGTGTGTCCCCAGAGGGTGACTGCCGAGGATGCTCGGGTAGCTGCTGCTCACCTGGGGCTGTGGCCACCCTCCCCGCCCCGGCTCTCCAGCTCTGAAGCGGTGCCTGGGCACCTTGTTGGATGTCGCTGCCGCCTCTTCTTGGCACTCGATCCCCTCTGAGCCCCTTCCACGCCGCCGCCGTGTTTGGGAGCCGCGTCCTAGAGCTGCGTGTCTCTGCAGCAGCCCCAGGATGACAAGGAATACGGTGAACTCTGGTCCTCAGAGCACGCTCACAAAGTGATGGACGCTTTATGTCATTTCGCTGTTCTAGCCCGCAAGCCGAGGCCTCTTCATCCTGCTGTGATGTCAGACTAGAGGGGCTGGGGCTTCAGGGAGAAGTTATTGAGAGATGACGCTAATAAGGAACTTGATTTATTGCCAAGGGTTTGGTGGCCAGAATATGATCAGGTTTCTGAAAGTTCCACTCTCTCTCCCCCCACCCCCACAGCTCCTACCCGGGCTCTCTAGAAGCCCCTACATGTGGTTCATACTGTCTGTGGGCCCTGTGTGTGGTGGGGCTCTGTCTGAGCCCTGCGTGTGGTGGGCGCTGTGTCTGTGGACCTTGTGTGTGGTCCATCACTGCCTGTGGGCCCTGCGTGTATGATGGAGTACTGTGTCTGTGGCCCCTGCGTGCAGTGGGTGCTGTGTCTGTGGCCCCCGTGTCTGATGGGTGCTGTGCCTGTGGCCTCTGTGTCTGTGGCCCCATGTCTGATGGGGCTCTGTGTCCGGGGCCCTGTGTGTGGTAGGTGCTGTGTCTGGTAGGGCTCTGTGTCTGGTGGGTGCTATGCCTGTGGCCCCCGTGTCTGGTGAGCTCTGTGTCTGTGGCCCCCGTGTCTGGTGGGGCTCTGTGTCCGGGGCCCTGTGTGTGGTAGGTGCTGTGTCTGGTAGGGCTCTGTGTCTGGTGGGTGCTGTGCCTGTGGCCCCCGTGTCTGGTGGGCTCTGTGTCTGTGGCCCCTGTGTCTGGTGGGCTCTGTGTCCGGGCCCTGTGTGTGGTGGGGGAGCTGACGGCCTCTCCTGTCATGGCAGGAGGAACAAGCACGGCGTGTCTCGGAAGAAGATCGCCCAGATGCTGGAACGCTACGAGTTCGACGTGTCCCCCGCCCTCGTGCTGAACGCCGTGGAGCCCTCGCACAAGAGCGCGCTGAGGCCGCCTCCTCCCGAGTGGAGACCGAGGTGGGGGCCCCTCTAGGCTCACGCAGCCAAACCGGTGTCCCCAGGGGTTACTGATGGGCTCTGCCCACTCGACACACGGGTCGCCTGTCCTTCAAGGCAGGCAGGCAGGAAAGCGGGCAGGCTTAGTGAGCCTGGCCCAACTAACTGCGACGAGAAAGACCACATCGTCTCACAGACATGTGCCCAGCAAGTTGTTTACGTTTTAAACTGTAAATAAAAATGATATCCCAACTGTATTCTAAATGGTTTTACGATCTTTTGTGGGCGATGCCCTTGGTCATTTTGAGGACAGCGGACAAGTGGGCAGGGGCAGTCTGGGTCTCCAGCTCCTCTGACGGCTCTGTGGATGCCATGCAGCCGAGAGCACGCGCTTTGTGTGGTTCCTGCTGAGTCTTGACTTCCTGGAAGGAGTTAGTGTGTTCTCCGACTACGTAATGGACCGACTGTTGGCTCGTCACAGGTCACCGCCGGGGCCTGGCGTGGTCCTTGTGCAGAGAAAAGTATGCTCCAGCGACTCGGTGTGTGGGTGTGTGTGTGACAAGACTGTTTGAGGTGTGACCGGGCTGTCACGTGGTCCAGGGAGCATCTGCCGCGGGCAGGGCACCGGGGCTGCCTTGTCCCTCACGCGGGGCCCTTGCTGGAGAAAAGGGGGGAAAGAATGGCTTTTCCGAGCACTCTGGGAAGCTCCCGGGTGTCGGTCGTCTACATGCCTGTCCCAGGACACACCGTCTCCATCCTTCTTCAGCCGGCCCTCCTTCCCTTCTCCCTCCTTCCCTCCAGTTCTGGATGGGACAGAGGAGGGGGACCCCTGTGGGCTTGGGAGAAATCCCTGAGGGTCCAGAGCAGTTGACAAATGTGGAGCAGCTGTTTGCTGATGAGTACTGTTCGGAGGAAGGTGGGACCTGCCATTGATGTCTCTTCCTCGCCTCCCCTTCCCACCCAAAGGCGGCGGCCTTGGAAAGGCGTGCCTGGGATTCCCTTGGCGCTGGCCTTTGACACAGTCTCTGAGCCCTCCTGGGTGACCTGCCGGGAAAGGGACTCTTCATCCCCGCCTGGACTTCTCTGTGTCAGGGAGGGCCCCAGTGAAGCTGAACACACGTTTTTAAAAAGCAGGGCAAACGCCGTTCCTCCTGTGACGATGTCTCAAAGGTTTGAGAAAAGCTGGCCCATCCTTTGTTCCTTTGTCTCTCTTTGGGTTTTCTTGTAAACCTTTTTGATCTTCCTAGCCATAATTTCTATGGCTGTCGTGCTGTTTTTGAAGCTCAGTGAGATGTAGACCGAGGCCCAGCAGTTGAAGACCGCTCACAGTTCCCTGAAGGGGAGGGCTGGTGGTTGAACTGAGCTGACAATTGAAGGTCAGCAGATGGAATCCACCAGCTGCTCTGCAGAGAAAGGCGAGGCTGTCAGCTCTCCTGAGGACTGCGTGGGAATCCGCCCGACAGTCCTGGCGTACAGAGAGGACTGTGGTCTCTGTGCTGTGCTGCTCAGTTCCCTCGGGCCGTGCGTTTTCCTGTTCCACACGTCTGCATGCTGGTCTCTCTGTACATGTGTGCGTACTTGTATGTACATACACAGATCGACCAACTCCACCCTGCTTTCTCCGTATCCTTTCATTCCTCAGTAATCCTTCTGGACACTTGGGTTTCTCTTCCTGCCCCTGTTTTGTGAAGGGACGGAAGCCTTTTTTGAAAATGACTCCAGAGGCCTCCACTCTGGCCAGGGACCCGGCCCTCTGTCTTCCTAAAGCACCTTCAGCAGGGACAGCGCGACACAGCCAGAGCTCTGCAGATCCACTTTCCCTGCACCAAAGCATCTGAGGAAGCACGAGGTTCTCTTTGGGGGAGAGA
>PVJH01028884.1:0-26749 GCA_004026705.1 Nesogale talazaci | reverse complement strand
AGGGCTGCGTGTTTGTGAGGGCTGCGTGTTTGTGAGGGCTGCGTGTTTGTGAGGGCTGCGTGTTTGTGAGGGCTGCGTGTTTGTGAGGGCTGCGTGTTTGTGAGGGCTGCATGTTTGTGAGGGCTGCATGTTTGGGAGAGCTGCATGTTTGTGAGGGCTGCATGCTGTTGGGATGCGTGCTATCCTCTGACTTTTGATGTGAGCCAGCAGGTTGGTATGAGTTGGTAACTCATTGGGCTTTTGATTCGCTTCTCTCAGCTAATGCTGTTGAGCATCTTTTCATTTGTTCTTGAGTCACTTGTATATAAGCTTTGGAGTAAGACCTACTAGGAGCCATTCCCCATTTAAAAAAAGGGGATTGTCTCTAATTATTGAATTCTGAGAATTCTTTATAAGTTCTTTGTCAAATAAATTATTTGACAAATAAAATATGTTTGTAAAATGTGAACACTTATTACGAATGTTTTTAAATTTTGCATTTACTCTGAGGACAGATTTAATGACATATGTATGACTATTAAAATCTTGAAAAAATTTTAAAGCTAAGAGGGATCTTAGAAATTATCAAGGGCTGAGCCCCGGTGGCGTAAGTGGTTGAGTGCGGAACTGCAGCCTGCGGGCTTGGCGGTTCAAATCCAGCGGTGGCTGGGTAGCGCCCATGACCACCAGAGGCAGTGATGCCCACAAAAAAAAAGAAATGATCAAAACCCAGCATTGTACACAAGGAATCCAGGATAGATGATCCCTTCAGCACCAGTGGTAAAAGTGATAATGGGAGGGTAGAGGAAGGTGGAGTAGGAAGGGGAAACTGATTATAAGGATCTACATATAACCTCGTCCCTGGGAGACTGACAACAAAAAAATCAGTAAAGGGAGACATTGCACAATGTAAGGCATGACAAAATAATAATAATTTATAAATTATCAAGGGTCTATGAGGGAGAGGGGAACAGCGTGGGAGTGGAAATGAGCTGATACCAAAGGTTCAAGTAAAAAGCAAATGTTTTGAGAATGATGAGGGCAACAAATGTACATGTCTTTGACATACAATGGTATGTATGGATTGTGAGAAGAATTGTATAAGCCCCCAATAAAATGATTTAAAAATCCAACATTATATAAAAGTATTTTAAATTACTAAAATCAAAATCTCAAGAAGGTAAGAACAAGAATTTTTTTAAATCACTTTTGTTGTTTGTCCCCATGGTTGGTTGTGGTAAGGTTATATGTTCATCATTGTGACAAGTTTCTCCCCCTTTCCCTTTCACCCTCATGGCATTGCTCTTCTCATTATTGATCCTGAGGCGTTTTTTCTGTCCTGGATTCCATGTGTCGAGAGCTGTCATCTGTGCCCTTATCTAGTTAGATTTGTAATGTAGAACTGGGGTCATAAGAGTGAAGGGGAGAAAGGATTCAAGCCCTAGAGGAATGTTGTATGTTTCGTTGGTGCTATATTGCACCCTGACTGGCTCTTCCCTTCCTTGTGACCCGTCTGTGAAGGGATGGCCCATTATCTACAGATAAACTTTGGGTCTTCACACTGCCCGATGTCTCCCTTCAACCCACTTCCCCATTGTCCGCACCCCAGGGAAGATAGTATGTATAGATTCTTGTAATGGGGGCCCCTTCCGACTCCACCTTCCCTGCATCCTCCCAGTATCGCCACTCTCAATGGTCCTGAAGGGATCATCTGTCCTGGATTCCCAATGTTTCCAGCTCCTATCTGTACCAGTGTATATGCTCTGTTCCAGCGGGATTTGTAAGGTAGAATTGGGATCGTGATAGTGGGGAGGAGGAAGCATTGAAGAACTAGAGGAAAAGTGTATGCTTCATCATCGCTAGCCTGCACCCTAACTGATTTGTCTTCTCCTTGTGATCCCTCTGTAAGGGGAAGTCCATTATCTACAATTGGGTTTTGGGACCCCAACCTGTACTCCCTTTATAGTATAATTTTTAGTTCTTTGATGACTGATACTTGATCCCTTCGACACCTCGTGGTGACACAGGCTGATGTGCTTCTTCCATATGGGCTTTGTTACTTCTGAGCTAGATGGCCGCTTCTTTACCTTTTTCAAGCCTTTAAGATCCCAGATGCTGTATCTTTTGATAATGAGCTTTCTTCGCCATATTTGCTTATTCACACATTTGCCTTTAGCAATCATGTCAGGAAGGTGAGCATCTTGGAATGCCAATTTATATTTTTATGGGCATCATTGCCCCCTGGTGGGAGTAGGAGGCCCAGCCTTTCTCCCTGGATATGAATTGCTGCTGGATATGAACTGCCAACCATGTGGGCCGTAGTCCTGCACACAACCACTACGCCAGTGGGCCTCAGCCTTCCAATTTAATAGAAAAAAGTGTTTTTGCATTGAGGAAGCACTTGAGTGGAGGCCCAATGTTCATCTGCTTCCAAGAAACTGAACCTATAAATATATGCATGTGGATCTATTTCCCCATCATATATAAATATATTTAGCTATGTGCACACCTATACTTAGACCACTGTAAATGGCCTTTTCCTCCTAGTTCTTTCCTCTATTTCCTTTCACTTTCTTCTTGTCCCACTATCATGTTCAGCCTTCATTTGGGTTTCAGTAATTTCTCTTGGTTACATTACCCTTTGTATTAGTCTGGGTAGACTAGAGAAACAAATTCATAGACATGTATATAGATATAAGGGAAAGGTTTATATATAAGAGGAATGGAACATTGAGAAAGCATCCCAACCCAGTCCAGTCCAAAGTCATAAGTCTGATATTAGCCCCAATGTTTGATACCAGTCTATAAAGTCGACTGACTCATGAAGCACATGCAGTAGAGGTGTCCCAGCGCTGGCAGGGGTCTTTCCATGGCCCCTCGTTTCCAGGGTTCAGGGTTCATCAACAGTATCCACTGGTGGTGGGAGCATCTCAGCGCTGGCAGAAGTCTCCGTGTGTCTTCTCCGGCCCCAGAGCTCTGGTTCTTTCAGGGCAAGCCCACATGGCCTCCTCTCTGACTCCTCCATTCTTCAGGAGTCAGGATCGACCAGCATGCTGTCATCTTGTCTTCTCCGTTCGTCGTCTCAGAGACTGAGAGTCTAGTTTCCTTTCTCCAATTGAGAAATAGCACGAGACTTGCCTGAATTCTCAGGAGAAAGCCATGCCCATACAGGGGCTTCATTGGCTTCTCAGTGGATATCTCCAGATTAACAGGCTAGACTCTCCCTACATCTCAATCATGAAATTGACATCACGACTACATGACCACCATACCATTGATCAATTCCTCCCAGGCCTCTCACACCCTCCTTGCAACTGATTTTGAATCACTTGTTCCCTTAACCATGGTTGGTCAACACCACCTCCTTCCCCTCACCTATCCCTCTCCCATAGCCCCCGGAACCATCGGTCTCATCATTTTCTCCTCTAGAGTGATCTTCCAGTCTATCTTCTCATAGTTGAGGTGACCTGGTTTAATTAGCAGTATTTTCGCTTTGTTCACGGCACTGGGAATCATCCCGTATCTCACGTCGTGGCATCTTAGGCTTGATGGTGTGGATGTGTGTAGCAGTTACACCTTGGGCTGTTAACTGCAAGGTCAGCCTGCAAGTCCACCAGCTGCTGTGCAGGAGAAAGATAAGGCTTTCCACTCCCGTAAAGAGAGCCAAGTACATGGGAGCCATATAGATCGTGAATGTATCCCTGCCGAATTTCGGGATCATCACAAGAACAAATTTGATGCATTAAACACACACGACAGAAGTCTGGGTAAACTGTGGGTTGACATCAAGAACATTATATACAAAGAGAGAAAGGTCATTAGGAAGACAGAAAAGATCAGCGTGGATGTCAGATGAGATTGAAGCTGGCTCTTAACTGTTGAGTGGCGAAGGCAAATGGAAGATATGGTCAAGTGAAAGAGCTGACTGGAACGCTTCAAAGGGCAGCTCAGGAAGGCAAGGTCAAGTTTAAAATGAAAGGTGCAAAAAGATGCGGAGTTAGAAAAACGAAACAGGAAGGACCTGCTCCACCTCTCTTAGACGGAAAGAACGCAAGAGAAAATTTAGCCTCAAGTTAAAATATTGAAAGATTATGTGGGAAGAATATTGAGTGATACGGGGCAGGAAAGAATACACAGTCACTGTTCCAAAAAGAACCAGTCAACATTAAACTGTCTGGGGAGGTGGCGTGTGAGGAAGAAGCAATGATGCTGAAGGAAGAAGTTCAAGTTGCGTTGCAAGCATTAGCCACAAGCAAGGCTCCAGGAATTAAGGTCCACCAATTGAAATGTTTCCCCAGGGTGATAAAAGCGCTGGAAGCACTCACTTATCTAAGTCAAGCAAATTTGGGTTTTTTTGGGGGTTTTTTTTGTGGGCATCACTGCCTCTGGTGGTCATGGGCGCTACCCAGCCGCCGCTGGACTTGAACCGCCAAGCCTGCAGGCTGCAGTCCTGCACTCAACCACTTACGCCACCGGGGCTCAGCCCAAGTCAAGCAAATTTGAAGGCAGCTATTTTCCTAGAGCTGACTGGAAGAGACTCTTATTTGTACCCATTCCAAAGGAAGGTGACCCACGAATGCACGCGTCATCGAACAGTGTCATTGATAGCGCGTGCCAGTAAGATGTTAGTGACTTCCTCAAACAACACTTGCCACAGTACATTGACAGGGACAGTGTGCCAGAGGTTCACACTGGATTCAAGAAGAAGACATGGAACAAGGGAGAGCATTGTTGGTGTTAGAAGGGATCTTGGCTCAAAGCAAAAATACCAGAAAGATGCTTACTTGTGTTTCATCGACGATGCCAAGGCATTTGACTGTGTGGACCCTAACACACTCTGAATATCCTTGAAAAGAATAGGAATTCCAGAACGCTTCATTGTGCTCATGCAGAACCTGGACTTGGACCCAGACGCATTTGTCCGAACAATAAAAGGAGTACTGCAGGGTGTAAAATCAGGAAGCGTGTGCTTCAGGGTTGTATGCTTCGCCACACTTACTCAAGCTGTATTCTGAGCAAAGCATCAGAGGAGTGGAGCCTGTAGAGAGGCATGAGGCACCGGGACTGGAGGGAGACATTACAGTCTGTGAGAGGCAGAGGGCACGACTTTGCTTGCCGAAAGCAAGGAGGGCTGACACTTGCTGCAGATCAAGGATTGCAGCCTTCAGTCTAGCTTACAACTCAAAGTAAAACGGGCCCCAAAACAATACATCTACGGCAATAGGTCACATCGGGATAAACGGGGACAAGTTGTCACAGATTTGTGGATCTTGCTTGGATCCACAGTCAATGCTCACAGAAGCAGTAGTTGAGAGATCAAGAGACACATTGCATTGGGTACATTTGCACAAGCGCTCTTTAAAGTATTGAGAAGCAAGGCAGCAAGGATGGTGTTTTGGGTTTGCTGTGTTTTGAGGACTGAGGTGTGTCTGACCCAAGCCCTGCTCTTTTCAATTGCCTTCAATGCGTATGAAATTAAACAAGGAAGGTTACAGAAGCATCCATTCATTTGGACTCTGGTGTTGGCAAAAGCGGAAGGAAGGCACCAGTGGGCTGCCAGAAGAATGCGCAGCTCTGCCTCAGAATAAGAAAGGCTGGGATGCCCCTCAGAGGCAAGGATGGTGAGACTTCTTTTCCTGCACTTTGGACATGTTGTCTGGAGAGACCCGTCCCTGGAGAAGGAGGTCATGCTCCATAAAGGGCAGTGTCAAGAGGAAGGCTCTTGGCCAGATGGGTGGGCACAGCGGCTGCACCCATGGGCTCCCACACACACAACCGCGATACGGATGGTGCAGGCTTGGGTGGGGTTGGCTTCTGTTGGACACAGTCACTGTGAGTTGTAACTGCCTCGAGGCGCAGAGCCTTTCAGTATGTGTGAGGTACACGGCCTGGTGTTTCCAGTTCACGTGGATTATTTCCCTTTCCTTCAGCCCCTACCCGAAGGGCTGAACCATCCAGTTTCCGTGAGGTCTTCCTGATGCGATGACAGGGTTTTTCTGCTTCCTTTTCCTGGGCAACAGAGTTCTGGGCTTTGTGCATTATAACCTTGCCCTTGGTCTGCCTGTCATCTCTGATTTCCCTGGGTTTTTATGCTGTCACTTTTTTTTTTGAGGGGGGGGCTTGCAGATGAGGCTGCTCACTACCTGACTGCCTTACATTGGGCTCTACTCACTTCTGATTTGCCTTTTAAGATAAGTCCTTCCTTAGGGACCAATATTCTTTCTAAGACAGGGGGTACAAGCCCCGCAAATTAGTGTGTCATGTCCTCCTTATTCACCAGCTACCCATAGCCTGCCTTGTGGTCTCTGGGGCCCTCACCGCCCCATGCCTCACCCAAACCACTTCCCATTGCTTGTGCCCCTGCTTTGCCCCTCCTACTTTTCGCCCAGCAGTTCATTCCACATTTCCTTTAAGTCTGCTGTGCTCTGACCATCTCTAAACGATCTTCCTCTTGGTTTGTTTTGCATTCGTTTGGGGCTATAGCAGCCCACCAGCCACTGTGCACGACAAAGGTGAGGCTGTCTGCTCCTGTGACGATTGGCAGTCGTGAAAGCCCTCCATCTTGTTGCTGTGAGTCACAAAGGATTGATGGCCGTGAGTGAGAGAGCTGTCTTGGTCTGAGAGGACAAGCATCACGATCTGTCATCTTTTTAGCTACTGTGTCCAGCAGCTCTTCTACAAGTATTTGTGTTACGGACAACGTGCATCCACACCTGCATGTGTGTGTGTTCTCTGTTGTTCCCTTGGACTGACCAGCAGGGGCTACAGATAGTTTCTTTCCCCCCCACAAAGACAGCGACACACTAGCGGGCACTCACATGCTGATTTTCCTGTGCCCCCTCCAGGGCTGTTGTGTTTATTGTAGACAGTGCAGCATTCCAGCGAGAGGTGAAAGACGTGGCTGAGTTCCTGTACCAAGTTCTCCTCGACAGCGTGGCTCTGAAGAACGCACCCTCCTTCCTCATAGCCTGCAATAAGCAAGGTGCCTCCCCTCATTTTCCGGGATTGCCACTGTACAGTTGCCTGAAGTGATGCTTATCGAGGGTGTGTGCTAGTGGCTGTGTAAGGACCTCCAAACTCAAGCATTCGACACCTTAAAAGAGATTTCTGCACCTGTGTTCTCATCACTGTTCACAGGCTGCCGTAAAGAAAGATGAGACCATTACCACCTTTCCTTCGATTGTTTTAAGTTATAAATTAGCTTACATGATTACGTTAATCAGATTAATGATATATCCATGGGTTTTTTTTTTAAAGGTGAGGGAAGAGCATTTATAGTTCAAATAGAAATTTTCCATCTTTTTCAGGAGCTTGGGGGAAAAAACCCTTTCTGCTTTAAACTAAAAACAATGTGTTGGTTTCTTCCTAGATATTGCAATGGCCAAATCAGCCAAGTTAATCCAGCAGCAGCTCGAGAAAGAACTGTAAGTATGAGCGGGCCCCTTAGGCCTCAAACGAGTATTCTTATTTCTTTCTTTGGGTGAGAGTGATGATCACAATGAGATTGAAGATGAGTGTAAAATCTGCTCGTTGAATTCTTGATGGAAGAATTGGGAATGATAAAAGCATGAATAGGGTCTTTGTAAATCTTAGCCTTCATGGAAAGAAGAGCTCAGAATATTGAAATGATTATGCTCAATTTATTTTGCTACTCTCAACAGTAGAAATTAAGAGGTTTCAGAAATTAAGCAATTTAAAAGCCATTTTTGTTGATGAAATAAGAAAGGAGCATTTGGGAAGAATTTTAAAGGTACTATTTGGAAAAAAAGATACTATTTGCAAGTTTCTTTTATTGTTTTTAAGCTACTCTGACAATATCATTTAGCTTATTTTTAGTGTTTAAAATGTTACAAATGGAGCTACCTATAAGCTTTAGGATTTTAGGAAAACCAGCATGCCTTTATGTTCGCCAGCCAAAGGCTTGTTTAGGCAGAAAGTGATGTACTTTTTAACAAGAAGGTGGATTCAGCTTTTAGCTTAAAATATGCAATAATTTCTTTACTCCTTTATTCATTTCCTAATCATCTATAATGCAGGCACTCTGTGTCCAGCCCTCACTTGCGACGTGGCCGTAGGGAGAAATCTGATACTGTCCTTGTACTCGGGAGCCCGCGTCCAGGAGAACATGGGCTGGCAAACTCCTGCCCAGAGGCCTGCAAGCTAGGAATGGCATTACACCCTCAGAGAGCTGTTAAAAAGAATATGCCATAGACTGAACTGTGGCCCACAGAGCCTAAAATGTTTTCATTTCTGACCTTTTCTTTTTTTTTGTGGGCATCACTGCCTCTGGTGGTCGTGGGTGCTACCCAGCCGCTGCTGGATTTGAACCGCCAAGCCCGCGGGCTGCAGTTCCGCACTCAACCACTTACGCCACCGGGGCTCAGCCCCATTTCTGACCTTTTACAGAAAAAAAATGATGTCTTAGCCATTTGCAGAGGTTTCTGCTCCTTCTGAAGTTTCTTTTTCATACTGCGCTCCTCCCATGCGCGGCTGCCCACTCTGGACACCGTCCGAGACGCTGGCTGTCTACGGGGGTCGGGCCAATGAGAGGAGGTTGTGGCAGCTGTTGGGGACTGTTCTGGGGAACGAAGGCTACGGTGATGTTTGTGAACCCGCTTGTTTGGTCCTAAACTAAGCTGTTTAAAGTCTTCCCCTAGATGAAAGACACATTTTCCTTAGTCCATGTGCTTGTCATTCTAAAGAAGCATAGTGACGTGGCGTGTGTGCTGGGAAGATGGAGAGATGAATAAGTTGGTTGAATCCACTCATTGCTAGTGAGAAGTGACCCTGTCAGCTCCACCTCCTTCACACTGTTCTGACTAAGCAGGCTGAACTGCCTCTCCGTGACCTGTGACAAGCACTAAAGACATTTAATGTTTTTAATTTTTACAAATTATGGTTAAGGATCATACATACTTGAAAAAGTAAATATGACACATGCATAGATTTTAAAGACCATGGAAATGAATACTATGCCCACTCCCCACCCTCCCCTTGCTTGGTTCCTCTGTTTCCCCCTCAAGGCAGGAGTGATATCTGGATTTGCTATTAATCATGCATTGTTTGAAAATATTTGGTGTGTGTGTGCATAGGGATGTGTGTGCGCCCTTAACTGAAGTCATGGGCTAGTTTTGCTTGCGAGTTCTCCACAAAATTTAAATAACTTTTATCAAGAAATGTTTGATTTTGTTTAAAGCATGGAGGTGTGTATGTCAGCAGAAAGAGTCAGGGGGAGTGGGTTGTAAAATGAGTACTGCTCACTCAGGAACAGCACTGTGGCTTACACACCTCTGCAAGGATGCCTGGAGGCGGTTCCCACCCACCTGCCCTGCCCCTCCCCGGGCCACTCCACAGGGCAGTGGTGAGGCCGCTTCCCTGAAGACTCAGTCTTGGAAACACTGCTCAGAGTCCCTGAGAGTCAGAGTTGACTTGAAGGTCATGGGCTTGCTTCAGTGGGTTATACCTCTCTTTAAGAGGCTCTGGGGGCACTCAGCTGTCAACTGAAAGACTGGGGGTTTAAGCCACTAGCCCGTTGCTGAGCGACAAGCTGCCACTGTGTCTCTGTGGCTCTTCGGGCTGGGTCTGTTGTATCCCTGAGGCTCTCCCTGAGTCAGTGGACTGTGTTCGTGGCACCCCAGCACTCACCGCTCTTCTTACAGCCAGCAGGAGGCAGTGAGCGAGGTCTTCGTGCTACATGCTTTATTTATTTAAATAGACATTTTAGAATGCGTCATGCAGGAGGTTGGAGTTACAGGGGCCCCGAGCGGAAAGGTGGTTGGATGTGGGCGTGCACCAGCGCTGTCCCTAGCCATGCAAGGTTCGATGCGTCCCACCAGCCTGCCCAGAGAGTGGTCCTTATGGCAGAGCTGGTGCTCCAGCCTCAGTAGTGGGGTCGATGTCGGAGTGCCGAGCCACCGAGGAGCTGAAATGGTTCTCAGGCCCGTTGGCTGCTCTGTTAACACGCAGCTGTGTTTGCTTCCTGATTTGTCTTCTTTGTACCTCACAGCAACACCTTACGCGTCACCCGGTCCGCTGCTCCGAGCACACTGGACACGTCCAGCAGCGTCCCTGCCCAGCTGGGCAAGAGAGGCAAAGAGTTCGAGTTCTCACAGCTGCCCCTCAAGGTGGAGTTCCTGGAGTGCAGTGCCAAGGGGGGCAAGGAGAATGGCGACCCTGCCGACATCCAGGACTTGGAGAAGTGGCTGGCTAAGATCGCCTGAGCGAAGACATGGACCTGCAGTGGCCGACCGCGTGGGCAAGAAGCTGTCTTTGAAAGGGGATCATGTGGGGAGCAGCTGTTCCTGGTCCCAAAATAAGTAGCATGGGATTTAAAGAAACAAAACAAAAATCCCATCTCCATTCTAGCTCCCTCATTTTGGCTTGACTCAGGAATCTCCCCGCTAAGGTCTCTGCAACATCCGTCTAGCTTGGGCGGGATGGAGGGTCCAGGCCCCGGTGAGGTCGCCAGCAGCCCGCACACGGCAGTCCTCACCGGCGACTTTCGCCTGGCAGGTTGTCTAATGTATGTGTGTTGCTGAGAGAAAGCTGCGTGCCTACGGGGTGTGTGGTTTCTCAGGGCCCCCGCCTTCTCACGGGCAGCACACTACCTAGTGCCCTGTGAGGTCCCGTCAGTCGGTACCGCTGCAGTGTGGGCACCCCCCTACCAGTGGCAGGTGGAGGACAGCAAGCCGGAGGGAGGTATGGGTGTTCTTCAGCTCAGCGAGGCACCCCCCTGAAGCCTTCCAAGGGCACCCTGGCTTTAGGAACCTGCCTTGGGTTTCTGAAACATCCTTCTCGACTCCCTGGAAGCATTCTCTGGCAGTAAAAGGTCAACGCCAATCCCCAGAGGACAAGAATGGAGTTTTCTGGTGGTTTCCATCACTGGGAGGCTGCGTCACTGGAGGGCTGCGGTGCTTCTGGGCTAGCTTCATGCATTGCTTGACCAGTTCTGAATTTTATACCTCGAACTACAATGCTAGGAACAAATAGGAAATGAGAAAACTGCTCTGCTAGTTTTTGAAGCGTGTTTATATTCTTTGATGGGGAAGCTGTCTTCTTTTTGAAAGCACTGCCATTTGCTGCCTCCTTAAGTATCCGGCATTTCTAAATAATGCATATTCATTTCTTGGTGAATAAAACCTGTCTGGCTTAAAGCACTCGGAACGATGCAGAGAGTGAGTACAATGTGGTAAGGCTGGGCCGGACTTCACATGTCTGAGCCCAAGAAGTGCATCCTGCTTCCTTGTCCCCACGAAACACCACACTCTGCAGACTCATTGCAGTGGGGATGGGGAGCGTGGGGGCGGGGACATGGGGCACGTGAGTCACTAACCACTGAGGGGGGCTGTCTGAGCCACTATTCGAGCACACACCAGGGCCATCTAACTTGGTCCCGGGGGCTCAAGGAGCACCGATAAGTAGGGCTGACTGTTCACAGTGCAAAGGTGGCCCCACCCGGCCTGCTGCCCAGGGGTGTGCGCAAGTAGGAGGCCTAGGGTCTGAGCAAGTCACCACCCAGGGCAGTGGGCGGCTCTGAAGTCACATTGAAAACACTTGAAGGTTATTATTTCAGATCACGGTGATTTCATTTGTTTGGGAAAACATTTAAGGCTCTGGAGTGATTTTTAAAGTTGTTAGGAGGGACAGGATTGGCTCTTCCGTCTCCAGAGTTTGGGTCCACTGGCCTCGGAACCACTGCCTCTCCTGACAAAATGCGCCAGCGCCCCCTCTGCTGGGCACCTGTTAGCAGTGCAACTGGAGGCAGACAACCTGCACGGAGGTCTTTGTTGAAAGCCTGTTGCTCCTTGTGTTCTGCCTGCCCTGGGGACACCTTTCCAACCTCCGCCCTGTGAATGGAGCGGTCCCTTAAGTAGCAGAAGCTGGCAGGCAGAAAGGGGTGACGAGCGACCTGTTCACACCACTCCCGTGGGGGCTCACTGAGAGCCTGATCTTTGGGTCTTCCTGTGGACTGACGGAAGCAGGGTGCCAAGAGGTGATAGAGGACGGATTCTGGAACCCTGAGAAATGTCCATAGGCCGGACAGTTGGCCACATCACTCTTAGGCAAGCTGATATAGCATTCCGATTGACCCTCCCCTCGAGCCTGCCCTACCTCCCATTTGACGTGACAGGCAGAGGTGAGCCCCAGCGAGCAGGGCCATTGCCTTCTGCCCCTTGGCATCAGAGACGGCTTCCCTGAGTGGGGCACACTGGGATATGTTCCAGAACTCTTACGAACTAAATGGGAAGTCAGACGAGGAGAGCTAGTGGACTTGACCTACGTCAGTTGAAGAAAGCAAGTTTCTGCAGCCAGCACGCTCAGGCCGCGCAGTTGTGCTCCATCTCACCTGGTCTCAGAACAACCCTGGCCTTGGCGTCTTTTAGGGGGTCTCGGGGGTCTCCTGGTTGGGGTGGGGTGAGGCTGGGGTTTGGGACCCCCAGAAGATGGTGATCATTCTGGTGTTGGTCCTGAGGTGACTTCTGGCCGTCACCCAGAGAGGAGCTCCAGCCCCTAGACACCCCCTCGGGACCAGCATGGTGACCGGAGGGGAGGACGGGAGAGCACCGGCTCTGGGCCTTCTGCAGCAGGTGAGACTGGAGCGGAAAGCAGTGTTGACTGGCCCCACTGGTCTGGCCTTCCCTGTCCACCCGAGTCTTTCTGAGCCCCCACCCCCCTTGAATGACCGCGCCACTGAGGACATCAGACACAAGGCGGGGTGTTGAGAATTAGGACAGTTTATTTGTTTGACCAACATGCTGAGTCTGTTCCACGGTTTACACAGTTTTATGTAAAGTCAGTGTGGCCACTATTGCCTCCTTAGCCAGTAGCAGATGGAAATGCCGCCTTGGTGGGGTGCAACAGAGAAGGGGACAAGAAGGGAGAGGTTCTCACAGAGACAGGACCCAGCAGGCTGGCTGCTGGTGCCGTGGGGGCGGCCCACCTCTGAAAGCAGCACCGCACTGCTCTTCTGGGACCTCTGCAGGGTGCTCAGCCAGAGGGGTCGGGGACGCCTCAAAGGGTGCCCCAAACCATGTGGCTGGCCCTTGAGGGGCAAGAGCTTAACATTCCCGATGACCTCTGTTTACAGAGGCATGCTGGGAACCAGCTTCCATCCTGTCCTCCCCCCCCCCCCCCCCAGCACATGTGCACGCCTCAGTGTGCCATCGGTCACACTAGTGCCTGCAACTGGGCAAGGGATGGAGGCCACCTGGGTTCTCGCGGCCAGCCTGCCGGGCCATTCTCAGCCACCCTCTTGGGCTTGGGAAAGTGGGAAGAGGTAGTTTGGAAACGAGTGAGCGAACACACAACCCTACCATGTTTGACACACACAGATGCCCCTCACGGAGCTCAGAAACACGACTTTCCCTTCGAGGCAATGGCCTCACCTGCCGCCTTGTTTAGGGAGGCGGCTGCTTTAACGGAGGGACCCTGATGCCAGGGGCACCATGCGGAGACCCTCAACCTGCCCTGCCCAGTGCAGCTGCCGATCTCCGGCTGCAGTGGCCCTGTACTCCTTCACTGCCCTGCCTGTGTGCTCCACACCACACTCCATCTCTTCTGAGGTCAGGGCCACATGCTCTGCCGACTCCTAAGGTCCTTAAAGAAAACCAGAGAGGCCACAAGGAGACACCCCTTCCACCGTGGCAGGGAGGGACACGCTGGGGACATCCCACGACATCCCCTATCTACAGCCAAAGGGCAGTGATGCTGCCTGCTCAAAGTTCAAGACAAGGACCAGTGTACAACTGTGAGAGGTCTGGCTGCCTTAAGAAATCCCAGGAAGAGTCAATCCCCAGGGCAGGGGAGCAGAGGCCTGGAAGGGGCCCTGCTGGGAGAGCCCCAGAGGTCGAGCTCCCTACAGCACGAGCGGATGGCAGCTACCACGTCCCTCTGCTCGGTTCACAGTGCGCTGGGTGTGTGCTCCCCTCGGTGCTACCAGCAGTCTATCCAAAGTGACTCTTCAGTGCCAAGAAAAGAAAGATGTGCCACACAGTCATCCAGTGACGGCGGGTGGACGGGGGAGTGGGGCTGTCCCAGAGGCCACCCTGGCTGAAGGCAGGAACAGGGATCCTGGAAAGCCTTGTGAGCTAAGTGAACCCTTCCCCCAAGCACCACTGGGGGTGCCCACACCAGCATGCACACCGTGCACACAGGACACAGAGAGGCGGTGGCCATCGGCCTGCAGGGGGGCTGCCTCCAGTTTTAACACATCTATGCACTAGTTTATTGATGGCAAGACAATCACAAGTTATCTGACAATATTAAGTATTTCTTATTTCAACACGCAGGTACTTTTGAATTTCCAAAACTGTTACCACAATACAAGTCCCAACTTGAGAGCAGGAAAAACAAAAATGTACAGTGAACACATGTGTCTCCGCAAGAGAATGTGTTTGTGGGAGGTGTATACACAGGTCTATCTATATATAATTATGTACACACTTGTAAAAATTAAACACACGACAGAATTATGTTCATCCACTGGTCTCTGCATTCTGGAAGAGGGGTGCTGGGGAATCCTGCTTCCTCTCTTCTTCGTCTGAAGATTGATTCCTCTCGAAGCATCCCCTGGGGCAGACCCTGGAAGCCTGCGGGGGCCCTTGGGAAGTCTCAAGGAGTCCAGCCGGGCCCACTGCACTGACTGGTACCATTTTGGATTCATTTCTGAGAAGTTCCAAAATTCACTCCCCCTGCCTTGTGGAGGTCCTGACGCCCACATCGGAGAGGCCGGTGGCCCTTCGATGTCGTGTTCCCCAAGAGCCTGGAAGGGGCACCAAGGCCGGCTTGGAGGATGGGGGATACCATGTAGGTGGGGTCCGTGGGTCTATATCTGTTTGGGACGCTGGCCACGTGGGTCCCAGCATGTTCTCGTCAGACCTATTAAGTCCTCAGGACTGGCCCTTTCTCAGGAACGAGTCAAAAAATGGCAGCCAGAGGCCCTGGCAGCTTAGGGCACATCCCAGCCCTTCCCCTCCCCCAGGTGGCCACAACCTCCGCAAAGGTGAGCACCAAGGACTGACCTGCCCACAGGTGACGCGTCATCAAGCAGCTGGCTTTCCAAATAGTGCTCGGCAGGGTCAGCCACCACCGAGGCCTGGGACAAGGAGCCGCCTCTGCCAACAACCGCAGACCCCCACCCCCACCCCCACCTCCAGCTCCTGGCGCGCACCCTTTCACCCGACCTTAGACCAGGCAGCCAGCGAGAGCGTTTGTCCCCACAGGGTCATCCCCAGCAACCCAGCCCATAGCGGCCCCTTTGCCCTCGCTGCATCTGCCAACAGCACCCCATCCTTCCAGCCACCTCTTGCTCTCCACTCAGTGGGTGGTCAAAGAACACCGAGGTGCTCACAAGTGCCTTCCACTCGCTCCCAGGCTCCCCCGGGGGAGGGGGGTGGAGTGAGGAGGGGGAGGCAATCCCCGGAGCCCTGCCGCTGGGCTCCCGGCTGCCCAGACTTCCAGGGTCACTGCCAGGGGCCCTGCCAGGGTCACTGCCAGGGTCACTGCCAGGGGCCCCCAGAGGTCAGAACAGAGCTGCCTAGCTCTCCCGGGCTGGTCTGTTCAACCAGTGCTTGACTGGAGCCAGGGAGGGCCGGGATGGTGGGGGCAGACTAGTCTGGGCCACTTGGCCTGGCCCAGGATCGGAGCCGAATTAAGTTGCCCAATAAACTGCTTCCCAGCCGTGGACCGGGGTGGAGGAGGGCAGAGGTGGAGAGCAGTGCAGAGGACGGGAAGGAGGAGGTGTGTGGAAAGGGTTCTCTATAAGTTTACAAATATACAAAACCAAAATGCACATCTTTCAAATAAAAATGACTACATTTTTATCTGGCAAAAAGTTGTATACACATGATTTAATTTTTTTTTTAAATTTTAACAGTTTTTGGCAATCTTAATAAAGTACAATATATTACAACCAAACCAAAAAATAGTTGTTTAAATAACCGCTGTTAGAGTGACGTGATCCCTGATGCCCAGCCTCCCTCCCCAGCCCACCCTCCTCCTAGAGACAGAGAGAAAAGAAAAATCCTCCCATCCTGATAAACGCATTTCCCGCCCGCCCCGCCCCTTAGGAAGCTAACCAATAGGAAGCAACACAACAAGCGAGAAGTTGCGGAGGAAGCCTGCCCTGCCGGGGCGCTGCATTAGCAGGAGCAGCCGCCCTCGCTGGCCGGAGGCTCCTGGGGCTTGTCCAGCTTGATGTCGATCACTGTGGTGGCCGTGCTAAGGAAGACCACTGGCCCAGGGAACTGGGCCCCCGCCACCGGCCTGCTCACCCCTCTCAGCTAACACCCAGGCACTCTCTCTGCTCCGCCGCAGGAGGGAGGTGGGAGCACCAGCCCCCACCCCCTGCTCCCCACAAAAGCAGAACCGCCTGGGCGTGGGGATGATCCCTTGCCAGCACTCGGGAGAGAGTCCTCTCTCAGAAGCCTCCTGGCTGATAGGTGCTCCCAGCCCCCAACCATGGCCTGGCCTGGCCAGCACTCGGCACCACCCCAAGTGGAGTCTGGGTGAAGCAGGAATGCTGGTCGCCCAGAATCCTCCTGGCTCACAGTACAAGGATGTATGGGCTCTGGACTCCCTGAGCTGTATGAATGGTGAACACACACACTCGCTGCTACTAGGTCAGATAGGCCTGCCGGTGCACCAGCTGCCGAAAACCCAGCAGGGACAGTTGGGCACACAGCTCAAGTCGCCGGCCCGAGGTCCGGGTATCTGTGGGCCCTGTGTCGGCACTAAGCTCATACCTTACCTGCCAAGCTCAGAAGGGAGCATTTGGGGGTAGGGGTGGGGAGAGTGCGCTCTGAGATGCAGCATGCATGGGAAACTGCCCAAGCACAGCCCATTCCCAGTCCTTTCCATCAGAACCTTGGGGGGGGGGGGGTGCGGGGGAGGACTGGACTGGAGAAGCATTAATCACATCCAGCAGAGGACCTGGTGCGAAATGCACTGTCAGCTCCATCACAGGGCTGATCGTGGTGGATGCGGGGCCCAGGTCCTGGGACATCTGTCTCCCGGCTTTGCTCTCCCTGGTCACAGGATTGTACTATGGGGTGGGAGGGAAACTCAAAGCTCCATTAATGCACTTGCTGCTGAAACCCTAGAATGGTGGTACAGTGGGTTAAGTATTGGGCTGTGGGGTAGTCACCTAATCTGCTGTCAATTTGAGAATTAAGAATGTATGGGGTCAGCTGAACCCTGGTGGTGCCGTGGTTTGTGTGCGGGACTGCAGCCCACAGGGTTGGTGGTTCAAATCCAGCAGCAGCTCTCCAGGAGCAAGGCTGGGCTTCCTACTCCCACCAGGGAAGTGATGCAAAGGGGAAAAAAAGAGCATATGGGGTGGGCTCTAGCCTGTCAATCTGGAGATGGCCAGCGAGACCTCTCTGTGGGCATGGCCTTCTCCTGAGAGTTCTGGGAGATGAGGTAATTCCTTCTTGGAGGCAGACACACACACACACACACACTCTCTCTCTCTGGGTTCACTTCCTTGGACACTCTACTGAGCAGGCTGACTTCTTGTGAGACGTCCCTGAGGAGAAGCCACATGGAGCTACCCTAGTGCCCTGAGCCAGACAAGCCACAAGGATGCAAGCAGACTCTTGAAGCCTGCCAGCGCCGAGATGTTTACACCACCACTGGATCCAAAGGCATTCTACCCATCTGGCCTGTGAGCGCCCTGCATTTCGGCGTCCTTGCATGTGCTTTGTGAGCATGAAGGCCTTATAGACTGGTACTGGACATATGGGCTACTATCAGACTTGTGGGCTTGCACAGGACGGGGGTGGAATGCTTTCTTAATGTACAGTTGCTCTTGTATAGAAGATATTTTTTTGGGGGGGCATGACTGCCCTCTGATGGTGGGAGTAGGAGGCCCAGCCTTGCTGCTGGACTTGAACTTCCAACCCAGTGGGCCGCAGTCCCGCGCACAACCCCTACGCCACCGGGGCTCAGCCTAAAACACTTTCTTAGACACACAAGAGATTCTGTGGATTTGTTTCTCTAGACAGGCTGCGAGCCTTAAGGCCAGTGGTTCAACCCTACCAGCTGCACCCCGAGAGACAAGAGGAGGCCTTCTTACTCTGTCCTAGAGCGCTGACAGGAGTTGGAACCAACTCAATGGCTGTGGGTTTGTGATGTCCGCGAGGACCGTGGGAGAGATCGTTCTAGAAGTTTTAAGTTCTACAAAAAGCCCTGTTTCCCTTGAAAACCATGTTTTCTGCTTCGTCTTGGCTGTTGAGAGACTCAGAGCTGCCGTTTGGCCCATCTGACCCCTTCCTCGTGGGACGTGGTGGGTGGGGGTTTTCCTCTGGCTCTTCCCCCCTTCCCCCCCACCCCCCACTGCTGCTCCTCCTCCTGTGCCCTGGTTCCCATGTGGGCATTCACACTTCGTCTCCCACAGCCAATGTCAACAGTTCTTGGACAGTGGCCTTCCCTCTATGCTGTGGCCACCTCCTGTCTTCTCTACGCTTGTCAAGCACAGCGACTCTGCCCCTTCCACTGTCCCTCCACAACTCGCTTCACACATGCCCACCCCTCTCACTCTATCCAGCAAGGGACACTGTGCTGCACTGGCCAGCGACCCCAGGACACTTCTATAATACTGGTCTGGAAGCAGGCCTCTGTGCGGCCTCCTGGTCCTCCCCCTTCTGAGTCCACCTGCTCCCCTTTCTGCCCAGAAGCTACTCTGATGCAGCAGGGACACTGGGTCCAGATTTCTCACGTGGCGTTTAGGGTTTTCCCATGAGTCCGCCCCAGGTCCTCCCCTCCCTCAGCCACCACCTCTCTTCTGCAAACACCCTCTCCCTTTCCTTCTTTCCAGAAATGACGTCCGCGGCTCGTCCCCAGCCCACATCTGTTGCTGCCTGGTTCAGGCCTTCAGGGGGCTGTCTGTTCTGTCAAGTCTTGGTGGTGAACACTGAGCACCTGTTGTATGCCAGGCCCTGAGCCCCGGCATTCCAACATCACCATCTGGTGTGCTGGGCATCCTCATACTCACCTTCCAGCCTGGGGCCAAGGTCAAGGCCACTCATCCCCCCTGTCCTGACGCGGCCCTTCAACTGTCCCCACATCCCTTCTTTGACAAGGCCCAGATGTCAACCCTGGGAGGCTACTCTGGGGGGAGTGAGTGCCTAGGCTCGGGGGGCTGCAGGGACAGGGGCCCCTGACTTTTCCCTCTCCTGGCAGGCCGTCTCTGGGCAGGGCCCTCACCAACGATGACAGTTCTCGTGTGCTCCCTCAATGCCCCGAGGGACACTGTCCTGGAATGGACCGGGGAGGGAGCAAACGGGGGTGCACATCCTGATTCCCCAGCCTGCTGTGTGATGTCAGACAAATCAGAGGCCCTCTCTGAGTCTCTGAGTGAGTCTTGGGTTAGGGGATGTGAATGCAGGCAGAGTCTGCACTGGGAGCTGGTGCAGGGGTGGGATTCTCGGGTGCCGCAGGTCCCTGCAGGGAGCGACTCTGTGCACAGGCACCTCGCTGGCAGCATCTGCATGCCCAGAGAGCAGAGCTCACTGAGAAGAGGACAGTGTTCCCCACTGCTCACTCCTCGCTCCCACCAGCGGGCCTCACAGATCCCTGTTCCGGGGGCAGCACGGGTGGACAGCACCACTGCAGATGGAGCAAAGACCCTGGGGCTGAGCTGCACCCCTGGATAAAGATGGGGATAGACATACCCACGCCACCCCCAGCAGTGCAGGGCGGCCTGGGCTGGAGAGCCCACAGGGGCCACTCGGGAAAATGCGGCAGCATCCCCAGCATCCTGCCCCTCACTCACCACAAGAAAAAGGATACTCCCCTCTTTGCTCTTCTCCTGGACATTCTCCATCCCGGGCAGAGCAGAGGCCACACGTCGGAAGAGCTGCGAGAGCAGAAGACACTGCGTGAGTCTGGCCCAGCCTGGCCTCCTCCCGTGCTGGCCCTCAGCCCCGCGCCGGCCACCATGGTGTCCCTCCTCAACCTGCCTCTGTCTGCCTCTGACTGTAGCCCGGGGGCAGGAGCTGCACTCCCCTCCCTCGTCATACCCATGCAGCATGTAAGTCTCAGGGGGGTTTGGAAACACCCCCCTCCCATGGGCCCAAAGGCGACTGGGAATGGAGTGGGTGGAACCACGTGCACGGCAGGCAGTCTAGGCACAGGAACCCAGGCCCCGGGGAGCTTGGGGGTCAGGGTACTTGGAACGATGCTTGACTATTGGTCCTCCTCCACTTTCTGGACTGTGCACCGTCCTCTCCCAGCCCCCAAGGCGAACCATCACTGCATCCACAACAGACGGTCCCTAACTTGCTCTCCGCCCCCCCCACCCCCCGCCCCTGTGGCAATGAACACGTTTGTACTATAGGCCTCAATCCAGGAGAGAGGGCAGGTATCTACTTCTGCAGCCTCCCTGGATGGCTCCCGCACCCCCTCCAGCGGGGCTACCACCCACTGGGCCACAGGGTTGGTTGGCTGAGGTCGAGCTGCTGTGGGGACAGGCTGGCCAGTGTTCCCACGGAGGCCAGGCGGCTCCCGGGCCCCCCTGCCACGCCTGTGCGCAGCCCGGACCCTTGCTTGGCAGGTGCTTCCTTCTCACCCCTCCCCACGTCCTCTTCCTTGAGGGCAGGGGCTCTTAACCTCCCTTTGGGCTGAAGACAGTCTGGCGAAGCTAAGGGTTCCTTTCCAGGGCAATCCATCCTTTCAATGGTGTACAACCAGTAACACGGCATGATGAGGGAAACGAGTTACTTTTGACATAAACATCTGAGATATTTTTTCAGATAGGGATTTGTGGCATCACCACGGCCACCGAGTTTCTTCATTAACCCGTGAAGCGGGCCTAGCAACACCATCCTCCTAAAGACTGGCGTGGGTCAAGACGTCCACAACTCAGCACTGGTATAAAACGAGCCAAGGATGACAATAGCCCCGACGAAACATACAACTTCCCTCTGGTTCTTTAAGGCTCCCTCCCACCCCCACCCCCCATCACGACCCCAATTCTACCTTACAAATCCGGCTAGACCAGAGCACGTACCCTGGTACAGGGAAGCACTAGAATCACAGGGAAGCCAGGGCAGATGAACTCCAATAATGAGAGTAGCGATACCAGAATGGGAAGGGGAAGGTGGGGGAGAGAGAGGAGAACCGATCACAAAGATCTATATATAACCCCCTCCCTGGGAGACGGACAATAGAAAAATGGGTGACGGGAGATACTGGTCAGTGTGAAGCATGGAGAATTTTTTATAAATTACAAGGGTTCATGAGGGGGAAAATGAGGAGCTGATACAAGGGCTGGAGTAGAAAGAAGATGTCTTGAGCAGGATAATGGCGACAAATGTGCAAATGTGCTCGACACGATGGATGGAAGGATGGATTGTGATGACAGCTGTACGAGCCCCCGAGGGAATGACTAGAAAGACGACAGACACCTACAGGGCAGTTCTCCTCTGTCTTACCGGGAGGCTACGAGCCAGGCTCCTTCTCAGTGAAGAGCATCAAGAAAATCCTGTCCTCATAAAAACAAGTGAAAAACAGCAGCGAGGGTCCAGGTGCTGCAATATCACAAAGGCCAGCTGCCTAGCTCATGACGAAGACCACGCTGGCGGTCAGTGCAGAGAAAGAGGGAATTTTCCCGGCCCAGGTCTGCTGGCTCGCTGCGCTCTGGCCCCGGGCTCCGTGGGCTGAGGCTCAGGCTCTGGATCGGAATGAGAGGGCCTGCGAGTCTCCCTTAAGCAGGCCTCACTCACCTCCACAGCCCAGGATGCCAGTCGGACAAGGGGTGGCCCTCCTGCTTGCCAGCATACTGGCAGAATTCCATCTGCTGCACCCTGGCCTGCAGGTACGGCCAGAAACTAGCGAACCCTTGCTTCCGTTGGCCACATGCATGTCCGTGGCTAGCTGCTTGGGCCACGCGCTACCGGGACCGTTTCACCAGAGGCTGTGCGCGGGGGCTATCAGCCAACATGAGTCCGCGGGGCCTGTCTGTCCCTCTCGTACGTGCATAGTCAGCGGGTCCCCCCCACTGGGTGAGCCCAGACTGTGGCGGATAAGGCTGTGGGCCCTCCAGCCAAGCCGGGCTGGTCAGTGTCCCACCTGCTTCACGTTGTAGCCGGTCTTGGCACTGGTTTCAATGAACATGACGCTCAGCTCTTTGGCGCGCTGCTCCCCTTCCTCGATGGTGATCTGCCTATGGGGAGGGGGTGAGAGGAAGTTCAGCAGGAGGGGGCTCCTAGGAAGGGCCCGCCTGGCGGTGCCAACGGAGGAGACCAGGTCCCTAGACAACCCTGAAGACAGGCCCCTGTAGGACTGTCGGCCCCAAGTTTCTGAGCACAGACTCTCCAGGACAAAGGGGCACAGGACACGGACTGTTCCTAGCGTGGAAGCAGGTCGGGGGGGCGGGGGGGGCAGGTGTGGCGGGGGGCTGTGTCAGGCCTGTCTGACCCAGCTGTCAACCATGTAACAAGGGTCAGGGTTTGTAAGAGTCCACTGCGACCCATGTGACATGTTCTTCACAGAGCCGCCACGTGTGTTCCCGCTGTCAACCTTCCGGTTTATAACTGAACATGCAACCACTAAGCTCCCAGGCACGTGGGCTCACAGACAAAAACGGACTCAGCAGCACCTCACAGTGGCGGGTTCGCAAAGCGCTTCCAGCTGGACCCTGTCATCCTCAGTCCCGTTTTCCCAATGAGAACCCAGCCCTGAAATCGTCAGGGCGGAGCTGGAGAAGCCCACCTTGCCTGGCTGGAATGGGTGACCCATCTCCTTGTCTGCCCACATCAACGTCACGGGAGATGACTTTGAGCCAGTCCTGCCTCAGGGGCCCATGTACACGAGGGAGAGAGCTGTGCTTCAGGACTGCCGTGGCTGCGACCCCAGAATGACAACCTGCCGAATGCGCCACCATTTTCTCTTCCCAAGGACCGCGTGTGTACAGGGACTGTCAATGAGCTGTCTGGAAAGGCAGGGACGGTCTAGCCACTGCCCAGGAAGCCTGGCACTCGGTAGAAATTCTGCATGTTCAAAGTTGGAGTTGGGGAGGCTCACTGTCCCCCCCACCCCCCACCCCCACACACATACACTAGTGGGTACACTTGTGCCCGGGCAGAGGCCCAGAGGTGGGCACCTGCCCCTGCTCTGCCTGGTGGTGAAAGAAAGGCAAGGACTTCGGGGATGAGATACCAGGGCGGGATGCTCCCCCAAGTGTTGTCACAGGCCCCAGTGCAGGAAAAGGGCTTCCCCAGGCAGGGCACAGGCTCGCCATCCAGGTCCCTGGCCCCGTGCCCACCTCTTGTCTGCCAGGTCGGTCTTGTTGCCCACCAGCATGATGATAACGTCACTGCCCCTCTCTGTCCTGACATCGTCGATCCACTTCGAGGTCTGCTGGAAGGAGTTGAGATCTGGGGAGAGAGAGAAAGAGCAGACTCAGCCCAGAGGAGGCGGGGCCAGACCCTCAAGGCAAGTCTCTGCACAGGGACTCTGGGGAAGCCCGAAGGGGTTGGTGGGGCTGTCCCTGCCCCTTGAAGAGCCCCCAGCTGGGCTGAGCCCCTTGCAGGAGAGCGGGGTACCTTCGCATGCGTGGTCATTGAGCTGTGTCTGGGACAGGAGCCAGGGACCTAAGAGCAGAGCCTGACTTGGGGCCCAGAGCAGAGGGAAAAGGTTGGGCAGGAGTGGTGTGCTGGAGAGAGCAGAGACCCCCCCCCCCCCCCCCGAGGCTGTGTCTCCCTGCCCAAGCCTGCATCAAGCCTGACTTAGGGAGCGAGAGCCAGGCTGGGCCCAGGAGAGGCACAGCCATCTTCAGGGGGCTTCCCCTCAGTCAGAAACTGCTGGGGACCTACAGTGCGAGGGTGTGCGGAGACTGTCCAGGCACCACTCCCCTGGCTCCCAGCCCCACCCCCGCACACACCCTTTCCGGGTACCCTGGACCAGCGCTCACTTGTGATGTCGTACACCACCACAGCCACCGTCGAGTCCCGGATGTAGCTGGGGATCAGGCTGCGGAACCGCTCCTGGCCCGCCGTGTCCCAGAGCTGCAGCCGCACCTGTCGCAGGGAGAGCAGCGGTCAGGGGAGGCAGCACGCGAGGCCCCACCCCCGTGGGGCAGGGGAGGCCCTGGCTGTGCCGACACGACACTGGCGGGGCTCGCCCAGGTCCCCGTTGGTAAACCTGGAGGGCTGCCCCCACCCACGCGGTGGTCCCTCGGATCTGAGGCCGACACTCACCGTGCGGTCCTCCAAGTACATGGTTTTTGACAAAAAGTCGATCCCAATGGTGGCCTGTTGGAGGGAAGCAGAGGGGGTCAACGTTGAAAAGTCTCCAGCAGAAGGGGCCCCAATTCAATGACGCCAGGGGATCTTTCTCAGCCCTCTTAGAGGAGGGGGGCTGAAGTCAAGGAGAGGCCTGCAAGAGGGGAGGCAGGGCAGTGCAGCCTTGCGTCCATCCTGATGGGCTGAGCGTTCCCCCAGCACCTATGCACTCCTGAGCTCCCCTTCAGGAGGGCGTCCCAGGAAGTCAGAGCCCTGGAGGCTGCCCTGCCTGAGCCTGCTGCCCTCCTGCCTCATCCCAGGACAGCCTCCTGGGGTACTCTTGTCGCCTCTGCCCTCTGTCCTGGACTCACGCTGGCCGCTGAGACCTGGTTTCCCCACAGGCGCCACTGCAGCAGGAAGCAGGGGAGGCCTATGCTGGGGGCACACTCCCAGGCTATCTAGAACAGGGTCTTGTTGGGAATCCGTACCCCCACCCACCTGCTCTTTTCTCCCCGACAAACAAACATGCTGGGAGCCAACTGTCACTAACGACCTTGCACTGCACCTATGTCCCATGTCCCATGTGGGAACAGCAGGGCGAGGGGCCGGGTAAAGTGCAGTCTGCATGTGCTCCATGACATTGACAGGTGCCTGTCCTCTCTGGGCTTCACCTGCACCAGCATCTGCAAGCTGGCGTGAAGCTGCCTAGTCTGTGGTCACGAGGACCTGAACACCCAGGGCACTGGCCAGCATGGGAACCCCCGAAGGCAGCGGGTTCTGGCAGCCGAGAAAACCCACATTCTTGAAAAGGATTGAAGAGATGGGTACTCAATGAGTGGGGGAAAAAAAGATGACAAAACATCATGTAGGCTGTGATCCCGAGTTGATTCATTTCAACTATTCCTTAGGATTTCCGAGACTGTAAATCTTTATGGAAACAGACAGCCTCCTCTTTCTCCCTCAGAGTGGTTGGTGGGTTTGAACAGCCAACCTGGCGGTGAACAGCCCAACAGTGCACTGACTACCCTGCCGGGGCTCCTTGTGAAAGACAGGCATGTCTCCTATTCTCGTAAATTCATACATACAAAGAATACACTGAGGTGCTCACGGTGCTAGCCCTCAAAGGGTTAACAATATGGCTCGTTTTTTTTTTTCTTCCTAAGACATTTCTTTATTTTCTACAATGAACATTTAGTAGCTCTAGAATAAAACAACAAAGTATTCAACATCGTTTTTAAAAAGAACAAACAGACTGGGTTAATGAGAGACGGGTTGTGACAGTCACCTAATCTGGTACCAATTTAAGAATTAAGAGTGTAGGGGTGGAGTCTAGCTTGCCTATCTGGAGACAGCCAATGAGACCTCGGTGTGGGCGTGGCCTTCACTTCGGAGAATTCTGGGAAATCTGGTACTTCCTTCCTTCCTTCTTGGAAGTAGGAGACACTATCTTGGCTCACTTCCCTGGAGACTTTCGATTGACAACACTCACTGCCTAAGAGACTGGACTGACCAGGCCGGCTCCCTGAGAGACAACCCTGAGAAGTCACATAGACCTACCCTGATGCAGCAAGAAATCTGGACCTAGAGAAGTCACAGAGAGACTCGTTGCCAGTGCTGAGATGCTTACGCCACTGGATCCAAAGACTTTCTACCCACCGGCTTGTGATGGTTCTGCACTTGGCATCATTGCATGTGTTTCATGAGTCTGAAGAGGGCTTTGTAGATTGGTATCAGGCAGATGGGCTCATATGGGACTTATCATCTTGGACTGGAGTGGGTTGGGATGTCTTCTTTTTTGTTGTTGTTTTTGGTTTTGGGTTTTTTTGGGGGGTTTTTTTGGTGCCGAAACCCAGGAACAAGCCAGGGATGTTTTTTTAATGTACAGTTGTTCCTGTATATAAATCCCTCCCTTATATACATGAGTGTCTCCATGAATTTGTTTCTCTTGTCTACCTAGGTTAACACACTGGTATGACAGACTCTGACCCCAAGACTATGACCCTTAGTCAACCTCCAAACTCAGAACCAAACTCAAAGTTTCACTTTCAAACAACAGACTGGCCTAGGAGATGAACGGTGATGTGGAGGAGAGGGACAGACCTGACAATCAACTGAGAGAGATGAAAAGAGCAGGATGGCCCCAGGGAGGAAGCTGAGGCATCAGGAAGGGACGGAGACAGCACACAGGGACCGAGTGGGAAGAGTGCAGTCACACTGTGGGCCTTCCACTAGCGACACTGAACAAAATGTGTAGGAACTGCTACATGGAAAAGCAATCTGCTATGCCAACTTCCACCGAAATCACACTACCAAGTCAAAAACATTTGAAAATGAAATGCTTTGAAACAAAAATCAAATTCAAAACTAAGCTTAATGGTGTGAAGTGAACCGATCACACTGACTGACATGCAATACCTCATCCCCTGGCAGGGGATGAACCACAGAAACCTGGGTGAATGGAGATAGTGGACAGTGTAAGACATGAAAATAGTAGTAATTTGTAATTTATCAAGGGGTCAAGGGGATGGGAGGGGGAGAAGAAAAAGATA
>PVJH01028883.1:0-27156 GCA_004026705.1 Nesogale talazaci | reverse complement strand
CCTATTTCCCACTACAATGTACTGAGCTCCTCAGAGTATGCCATAAAGTACTACCTTTGCCTAACACACGTTTATTTGACTAAGCACAGTAACCAGGACCCTGGTTGGGTAGCGGGCTACACATTTAGATGCTAACTACCAGGTCAACGGTTCAAACCCACCCATTTGCGTTGCAGAAAAGATGAGGCCATATATTCCCGTAAAGATTTAGTCTCAGAAATGAAAGGGACATTTTTCACTCTGTTGCAGTGAGTCAGAATCAGCCCAATGGCGTGAGGCTGAGTTTGAGTTTTGGAAGCATAGTGAAGACAAATGTTGGGAGACAGGCCATAACCCTCACTGCGTAGTTAGGGAAGTTTGTCTTGGTATCTCTGGGCTCCTCTTCTCTGTGCAGAGCTATATGTCCCCTCCCTCGGCCCCTCTACTCCTTTCCTCTAACCTAGAGAGCAAAGAATCCCATTTCCTATTTCTGCTTTAAAACAGAAGTTCCCCAAATTGTTTGACCTGTGGACCCCTTTCAGATAAAAAGTGACTCATTGACCCACTCGGGGATTAAAAACGTTTGTTCTGTAGCCCACAGTCCAGGCTAAAGTATAGGGATCTGCTCTTGCAGCCCCCTGGGTTGTTCTAGTGCCTCTTGGTGGGCAGTATCACCTGCTTTGGGAAACACCGCAAAGGAAACCTGTTACTTCGGTATGTTCATTCTTTCTGGGGAATTTATTTTAAGTCATTTATCTCTAATTATAGGGTTTTTTTTAGCAATGCTAAGTTGGTTATTTTTTTTTAACTTATTTTTTTCTGGGGGGGAGGCATCTCTGCTCTCGGTGGTGGGAGTAGGAGGCCCAGCCCCACTGCTGGAATTGAACCTCTGTCCCAGTGGGCCGCAGTCCCGCACACAACCAAGGATATATTTATATACACATATATGAACACACAACTGTACCGTTACACAGTTACCCGGAGGCTATGAATCTTTTTTTTTTTTTTTTGGCATCACTGCTCTCCGGTGGTGGGAGTAGGAGGCCCAGCCCCACTGCTGGAATTGAACCTCCGTCCCAGTGGGCCGCAGTCCCGCGCACAACCACTACGCCACCGGGGCTCAGCGAAGGCTATGAATCTTTATGGGATCAGATAGCCTCACTTTTGTCTTGTTGGGCTGTTTGGTGGGCTAGAATCAGCAACCTTGTGGTTAGCAAATATCTGAGAGTGTTACAGGGCTCCTGTTCTGTCTTATCACAATGTGTTTATTTTAAATCACATGGGAAGTACCGTGATATTTTCAGTTACTTAAGGTCTTTGTCAACTTGGTGAGGCTGTTGCTCTCAGAAGTTTGACAGACAGACACTCTGCACCTCCCCTTTTGTAATCTGGGTGAACAACCAGTCACCCGGAAACGGCGTTTCCTGGGGGTGTTAGCAGCAGCCATGATACAAATTAAAGTTCAGCAAAGGCTTCTCTCTTTCTGACACAGAAATCATCACTGCATTTTGCCTGGGACAAAAGTCAGCAGGGCCCCTGGCCTATCACACGATTCACAGATTTGGGGTTCATCAGCCCCTATAACCAGCAGAAGTCATGAATCTGTCATCTGATCCATGGATTTGGGACTTGCCAGTGTTTACAATGGTGGCAATAGAATCACTGGGCCCACCCTTGTCACAAACATTCAAATTATTAAAAGTGACATACCCCACCACCGGAGAGCAGTGATGCCCAAAAACAAACAAACAAAAAAGTGACATACAATAAAGGTATGCATAATAAAACAAAGCGCAAGTTTATTACTAACATTCTTCCATTGGTATGTGCTCACATGACCCAAAATATCTCTGGGTCACATTTTGGTAATTACCACAATATATTTTTTGGTTTTTTTTGGGCATCACTGCCCTCAGGTGGTGGGTGTAGGAGGCCCAGCCTTTGCTCCGTGGAGCTGGAATCGAACCTCCATCCCAGTGGGCTGCAGTACCGTGCACAACCACTACGCCACCGGGGCTCAGTCCTAATTACTACAATATTTAAAACTTCTTTATAATTCTCCTGCATACCTAATTGACTACAGTAGAATGGATTAACTTTTATATATACTGGAAAGGAAAAAAGATTGCTGCGGCCCACTGGGATGGAGGTTCGATTCCAGCTCCACGGAGCAAGGGCTGGGCCTCCTACTCCCACCACCTGAGGGCAGTGATGCCAAAAAAAAAAAAAAAAGATTGTGTGAGTCACTTTAATGTGGCATTTACTTAATTGCCATGATCTGGAACCTGATCTTCACTGTCTCTGGGGTACACCTGTAAAGTACATAAGAGATATATAGAATTATTACAGCATCAAAATTTCATTGGGGGAGGTGGCTGGGGCTAAAAAAAAAAAGCCTAAAAAGCTTCTTGAGGAGATCATTTTTTTTAAAAGTTTGGAAAACACTGGTTTAACTGTAATACTAATACTTTTGCAAATATAACTTATTATTATTAGGGGAATTAGTTCCAAAGTCCAAATATTCAATGGTTTCAGGCTGATACAGTATCTCTACAAAAAGTTGTGTAGACTAGGGTAGAGATACTTGAAATGGATTGGCCAGGGCTCTCGTCCTCAAAAGGTCACCAAGAAAGTGGGCTTCAGCAGACTCTCATTTTCACTCCCCTCTAACCCTTCTCTCTCTCCGTTGACACATCCTTCTGTTGGACTTATATCCTGTATTTCTCTGGGACCATTCCTTTTGCTAAAGTAATTTTACGTATCTCTGTTGGATTCATTATCCTCTAAGGTTGTCCGAAGCAGTGGTTATGTTGGGGCTAGAAATTAAAGCCTCTAGAGCACTTAATAATGCCACTGGTATTTCAGCTCTTTAAAATGATCAGCGACCATGAAAAGAAATGCGTGCTTCTCTGAAGAAAAGTACCTAACCTTCAAAAAACTTAAGTAGCGGAGGGGAACACATTGTAAAAGACACAATAAAATTTAAAAAAGGAAATGTTTAACCTAATGTTCACATGCCAGACCTAAAAAATAATGCCAGCATTAGATTACTTATCACTTAAAAAATTAAAAATAAAAATAAATTAATGTTTAATAGACCCTGGGAAGAAGAACTTTCAGCAAAGTACAAAAATTTAAAGCATTTTTGTTTCTTGTTCTTTTTGAACATTCCTTTCTTTAGTTTTATAATTATTTACTATGGAGTAGCTCAGAATGTCATTTTTGTTTTCGGTAACAAAATCGATATTGAGCAAGAAAATGTAATTTGGATTCTAAAATTCAAGCGTTAATAAAAATTACTTAAACTGTGTTTCCCCTCTCCCTCCAGAGAGTTAATCTATCTACTACACTGCTTACTTATAACTCTCTGAGCATTGCTTTCTGCTTTGGTAAGAGGAGAGTAACAAGAGTTCTCTTAAGGGGTTTCACAGGCACTAAAATGAGAGAATGTAAGGAGAGCCCCAAACACAGGGACTATGTTTAGTATCAAGTTAGGAAGAGAATCTGGCAGTGCCACTTTGAAAAGTGCTTGAGTGCATGCATGATTAAATAGTAAAGGGGTTCAGAGAAAGCTGTTGTCTTTGGCATGATTATAGATTCTAGAAAATTAATAAACAGCAGACAAAAACTTTAAAAATGTGTTTGGTTGGGTAAAAATAACCAATTATAGTCATTTATGTAAACAGTTTTACTCTTAAGGTCTAATTATCAGGCAGCACAGTAGGAATTACATAAATCATATATATATATATATATCAGACTAACCTTATAGATTTTATTTGATGATAATAATAAAGTACTAGGAACAGTCTGTGCTGTTAGTTGCTCATATGCACAAATCTGTTCACTCTTCACATTAATTAAATTGAACATAGTTCTCGGGTTTGTTCTCTATCTCAGGCCAGGATGGATTATAAACCTAAGAATTTCCCCAGTATCTGTCAGATAATGTGTTTCTTAGTTTTCTGTGGTGAGGAACATGTTGAAGAAGTGGACAGCAGAGGAAATTCCTTTTAATTACCTGGAAGCCTGTAATCCTGCAGGGCTTGTAGATAAGTGTTCTTGGGTCAAATAAAGAAGTATCTTTTTCCTGAATGATGCCCCCAGCTGTCCTTGTCATTTACTGAATGGCCCACCTTTATCTAAAGGTGAATCCAATTCACTAACTAGTTGAGCTTAGGGCAACTTCTAAACAAGGCCAGTGTTACTGATGGGGCACTTCGAGAATTTATGGAACCCTGGTGGCACTTTTGGATACGCATTGGACTGCTAACTGCAAGGTCACGGGTTCTAACCTTTCTGCAAGAGGCTATCTGTTCCTGTAAAGATTTACATCCTCAGAAACCCTATATAAGGTCACTATGAGTTAGAATCAAGGTAACAGTAAGGCCTTTGGGCTTTGGTTCCAAGAATTCAATTTAAAATTATAATTTATTTTGTCCCTATTGTGGACAAAGTACTATACAAAGAAGCTTCAAACAAACAAAACAAAGTAGCTTCATAAAGTTTGTGAGAAAAGGGAATTAGAAGCTAATGGTTTTCCCATGACCTTTGTGAAGTCCCATGTTATAGACATCATTTCCTTAACAAAAATTTACTGAATTTGGTATTTTTATCTCCATTTTCATTTTATGGATGATGAGAAAAGCACAGAAAACAATTTATTTAAATTCTTGAAAGTAGTAAGAAGTGATGGCAGGATTTAAATTCAAGTGGACTTCAAAGTTCATACTTTTTCAACTACACTAACTGATGCCAGGTTCCTTATCAATCACATTCCAAACATGTATGGGGCACTTACTAGTGAAAAAGTACAGATTTCCTGTCACTGAATGATGCAACATATCTTTTGTGTGTGTGTGTGTGTGTGTGTGTGTGTGTGTGCATCACTGCCTCTGGTGGTCGTGGGCGCTACCCAGCCACCGCTGGATTTGAACCACCAAGCCCGCGGACTGCAGTTCCGCACTCAACCACTTACACCACCAGGGCTCAGGCCGATGCAACATATCTTAAGAGCCCCTTTTGATCATCAGAAGGTAGAGGCCTTGTATAAGACTGAAAAGCATGTAGCTATATACTGCCTAGATGGCATTGAACATTTTTGTGATAAAGAAGTCACTCAACAATACATTTTTAGTTCATCTAACTTTTCAGCTTCTAATCAAAGCCTGGTGAGTCATGAGGCAGATATCCTGCACTTTTTGTTCATCAGAAAGAAGTCAGTGGAGAAGAAGTAAAACAGATAGGAACCAAGGCTGAATGTATAGAATTCTGTTTAATGGCTGTGGTATTCTGAAAATCCTTAACCTACCCTCTAACCCACATAGCCACGCTGCAGCTTGCCTAGTGAACCTACCCTTAGGGTGTAAGAGAGACTGTCACAAGATGTTGAAACATATACCTTATGCAGAGTCTATATATAACCTGTTCTCCTGCTTTTTCCTTGTGACAGTCTGTTTCTTTTGAGCCCTTTCTTCCTGGGAAAGCATCCTACCATAGCAAGCAAGTCTTGGGAATAACCAGAGCTGACCACTGAACATGCACAAAAAAAGGACATTCACAACCTACATTCGACCCCAGAAAAAAAGAACATAAACTCACTGGAAAGCCATCACCAGACCGGCTCGCGCAGCATTTTAGAACTGAGGTATATCTGATGAGCCACTTCCTGGCCAATGCAAATTCATGACCCTTCCTTGAAAATCAGTTCATAATACCCTCAATTCCTGGTGTACACATATAAAATTCTAAGTGCCCCATTTAAAAATATATATATGTATATATATATATATATATATATATCTAAATTTAAAAAAATCATTTTAGTGGGGGGCTCTTACAAATCTCATAATAATCCATCATTTAATAGTAGTAAGCACACTTGTACATGTTGCCACCAACATTTTCAGAACACTTCCTTTCTACTTGAGCCCTTGGAAAATGCCCCAATTTCATGAGGTTGTCTTGGTGATTCTAGTTCCAGCTTGCTCTATGGCTTGATAATCCAAAGTAACGCTTTTCTTTCCCTTTTATCCAGTCTGCCTTTGTGTCCTAAGGCCCGTCCAGCAAGGCTTGGGTTGGTAACAATTCTGAAACTGGAAGGTAGAGACCACCATGTTGGTGACCATGTATTTTACTTTTTGGCTTTGCTTTTATTTTTTAGACCATTCATTTATATAAGTAGATTAGCAACAGATCCTTCAACCCTTCCTATGCAGTCTAATATCAAGAATGGTCGATCAAGTATTAGCAGGATTCTTCAAACATTCTTAGAGAAAAAATGTCTCTTTACTAAATCTTTTGAGCACAGTACAGAACACTGGTGGCATAAAGGGGGCAACATACTGAGCTGTTAACCACAGGGGTTCAAAGTACCAGTTTCTCTGAGGGAAGAAGTTGAGACTGTGTATTCTAGTAATTATTTAAAGTCTCAGAAACCCAAAGAGGTATCTTGGTCCTGTCCAATGCGGTCACTATGACTTGAAATTGATTTGGAGGGGGGGGGGCGCAATTTTAGAAATAAACATTGTTTATTTAAATTGTATGCAGTTTGTTGATATGACTCCTTTCTTGATAGAGATTTGGAAGTGATTTGATGGCAGTGAGTTTAGTTTTGCTTTGTGACCAGAGTGACCACAAAAAGAGAAAGGCAGGACAGAGGATGGGAAGGCAGGGAGAAGGGGAGCAGGGTTCCTGAATGCAAGAGGCTGCAGCAGAGTCCAGGATCTTAGAACCAATTCTAATCCGGACCACCGGAGAGCTCAGGTTTCTATCAAAGTAACTGAGCATGTACACTTAAGGAGTTAAGCTAAGTCCTTGCTTGTAAAAGTGGAAGCCGTCTCCATTTCCTGTGTCACAGGGAGACTCTCCTTGAGAAGATGCTGTAGGAGAGAGGGCTCTGCTCCAGGCCTCCAATCTCAGGAGCTCTGGTGGTGCTGTAGGTAAGTGTTGGGAAGCTGACTGCAAGGTCAGTGGTTCAAAACTTCTAGGGGATGCTTAGGAGAAAATGAGGGTGAATGCTGGCAGAAAGATTTTTAGTCTCAAAAACTCTGTTTAATGGCTGTGGTGTTCTGGGCTATGATCCAGATCATCCAAGTCCAGATCAACGGGATATCCTTGGGTTTGTTTGGTTTGGTTCTATCTCAAAGAGTTAAAGGGGAGGAAGTCAATCTCTAAAAACTAGATTTTTGTACTTTCTGTTTTTTCACTGGCAAACCAAACCAGAGAGCCACCTCAGTTGCAGCAAAATTAGAAACAATCAAATGAAAGAACATGTATAGGTTTATAGGTCTTAGGTCCAAGTCCCACAAATGAAAGGGAATCATTTCGATTTTGCCATCATTTTCAAAACATTTTTTTAATGTGGCATCACTGCCCTGGTGGGAGTGGGAAGCCCAACCTTGCTTCTGGAGAGCTGCTGCTGGATTTGAACCGTCAGCCCTGTGGGCCGCAGTCCCGCACACAACCACTGCACCAACAGGGCTCAGGCCATTTTCAAAACATTTGCTTTCTACTTGAGCCCTTGGTACCAGCTGATTTTCCCCCTCGCTCTTCTTCCCTCACAAACCCTTGATAATTTGTAATTATTATATTGTCATGTCTTACACTGACTGATGTCTCCTTTCATCCAACTTTTCTGTTGTTCGTCCCCCAGAAGGGGGTTATATGTAGATCATTGTGATTGTTTCCGCCTTTCTACTCCACCTTCTCTTTACCTTCCTGGTATCGCTACTCTCATTATTGGGCCTGACGGGTTGATCTGTCCTGGAGTCCCTATTTCCTGTGCATATCTTTACCAGTGAACATCCTCTGGTCTAGCCGGATGTGTAAGGTACAATCGTGATCATGACGGTGGGGGGCAGGAACCGTAAAAGAACTAGAGGAAAGTTGTATGTTTCATCAGTGTTACCCTGCACCCTGATTGGCTGGTCCCCTCCCTGAGATCCTTCTGTAAGGAGATGTCCAGTTGCCTACAGATGGCTTTGGCTCTCCACTCCGTACTCCCCCTCATTCACAATGATATGATTTTTTGTTCTTTCATGCCTGATCCTATCCTATTGACACCTCGTGATCACACAGGCTGGTGTGCTTCTTTCATGTGGACTTTGCTGCTGCTGAGCGAGATGGCTGCTTGTTTATCTTCAAGCCTTTAAGACCCCAGATGCTGTATCTTTTGATAGCCAGGCACCATCAGTTTTCTTCTGCTTAAGCACCTGCTTTGACTTCAGCAAACTTGTCAGGAAGGTGAGCATCATGGAATGCCAGTTTAACAGAACAAAGTGCTCTTGCACTGAGGGAGTACTGAGTAGTGACCCTAAGTCCATCTGCTACCTTAATACTAAACCCATAAATATATGCATAGATTTCCCCATCATATGTATATTTACATATGCGCAAGCCTGTATTTAGACCTCTATCAATGCCCTTTGCCTCCTAGTTCTTTCCTCTATTTTCTTTTACTTTCCTCTTGTCCCACTATCATGCACAGCTTTCAATTGGGTTTCAGTAATTCCTCTCTGTTACATTGCCTTTGATCAAACCCTACCAGGTCTACTACACCCTCCTCACCATCGATTTTGGATAACTTGTTGTTCCCTTGTCTCTGGATTTGTTGACACGGCATTCCTTCTTCCCCTCCCCGCCCCAACCCCCAGTCTCTCTTTCTCCCATGTTCCCCCCTCCTCCAACCTTTGGTTCATTGTTTTCTCCTCTAGATTGTTTATCCTGCCTATCTTATCTAGATAGACCTGCAGAGATAATAATATACACAAAAAACAAGACAGAGCAAAACAAAACAAAGACAAAACAAAAGCCTATAAATAGCTCGCGGTCTGTTTGTTGACCTTTAGGAATGTTTTTCAGTCAAGTCTGGTGGGGTGCCGCTCCCTGACCCCAAAGTCTGTTCTTGGTATTCCTGGGGACTTCGTTGCTCTGTGGCCCTTGCTGTGCTGTTGCACGCCCTGCCCTCGGGGTGGTGGGATCAGATCAAGTGCAATTCCTGCGCTGTCTCCAGTGCTGTCCCCTCTAGTGTGATGGGTCAGTGATAGACGTCATGTCTCGTAGTGGGGCCAGCCCTGTGGTCCTCTCTGTGCTTCGGTCACTTTGAGGTGGATATGGTCCTGGTGAGGCAGGATGTGTCCCACTCTCTTCCTCTCCCTTCGTTGACTTCTTGTGCTTGGATCAGACGCGTCCCTCTCCCTGCGCTGCAGCTTCAGTGCTGGCCTCTGAAGGAAATCCTTCTGGGGGGAGGGGCAGCTGCCTAGGTAGTTGGGATGGGGGTTGGTCCCTTACATGCTTTCTCAACATTTACTATTTCACCCCTTGGCACCCACTCTTTTTTTCCCTCCCTCCCCTCTCCCACTCTTGTGACCCCTTCATAAATTATAAATTATAACTGTTTTCCTATCTTATACTGATTTCCCCCATGTTTCTCTTGTTCACTCCCCGGGTATGTTCGATTATGCGTCAGTCATTGTGATTGGGTCTCTCTGAATCTCCTCCCCTCACCTTTCCCTGAGCCCCATTTCTTGATAGTTTTTTTTTTGTTTGTTTGTTTTTTTGTTTGGGCATCACTGCTCTCCGGTGGTGGGAGTAGGAGGCCCAGCCCCACTGCTGGGATTGAACCTCCGTCCCAGTGGGCCGCAGTCCTGCGCACAACCACTACGCCACCGGGGCTCAGCCCGATAGTTTTTTTTTTAAAAAAGGAGTTGAGAGGGGATAAAGAGGAGCTGATATCAAGGTCAAGAAGATGGAGAATGTTTTGAAAGTGACTGTGTAACAAGAACAATGCAGCTTGATGTGACTGAACTATGGAATGTTATAATATCAGTAGGAACTCCTAGTAAGGGGGGAGGGGAAACATGGGGAGCTGGAATTAAAAAAAAGGAAAAAGAACTAGAGGAAAGAGGAAAAGAGGAGCTTATGCCAGGGGCGCAAGTAGAAAATGTTTGGAAATGAATGTGGCAACATGTATAACACGAATGACGTATTAAGTGTTATAAGAGCTGTAAGAGTCTCCAATAAAATCTATATTATAAAAAAAGAACTTCTAGTAAAATGATTAACATTTTTTTTTAAATAAGGGGGGGCAGGTAATAATAGGGAGTATTACTTGTTTGGACCTGGTTTGGACCATGCAGCCACTTCCCCCAGCTCTCCCAATGATAGCCTGCAGGACAGTGCGGCCCCTTTTCCCTGCCTTTCAAGGCCAGAGCTGGAATGTGCAGTCACTGCATCCAGCATTCCATGGAGTGTATCTCTCCAAGCTGGGTCTATACAACTCCTTCCTTATGCATTCCAGTAAGCAGGTCTGCGGAAAAACAAGATGATTTACTCACAGACCATATCCTGACTCAGACCCTGCAACTGCAGCAGCAGAAAGTCTCATTCCCCTTATGAATATATCCATCCTTGGCTCCAGCCCTATATATGCCCCACTGTCTTTTTTTTTTTTGTTTTTGTTTTTGTTTTTGTTTTTTGAGTTCGCTGACCTAACTCATTGGGTCTCAGAACCTGCCCAGGAGCTCAAGATGCTCCTGCCCTTTTCTCTGCTCTCCCCTCCCTCCCAGGAATTCTTTCCTTGCCTTAATAAAGCCATTCTCAACTTCACATTCCTGGCTGAATTCTATCTGTGCTCTGTTCCTCTCCTTCCCACCTCTCATTACTTCTGATGGAATTCCATGTGCTGATCCTTCTATATTAGGTTAGGTTCCTTTGTCTTATATTCTTACAGTTTTCTACACCCATTGAGGGTAACTCATAACATTGTAAAGTTAAGAAGTTTCAAATTTGAGTACAGTGGTAGCACACAGATTGTTTCAGATTGAGTAACCATCGATGGGAAATCCCTGGGTGGCAAACATAGTAAACACTTACTAACTCTAAGGCTGATGGTTTGGGGGCTGAGCCCCGGTGGCGTCGTGGTTGTGCGCGGGACTGCGGCCCACTGGGACGGAGGTTCAATTCCAGCAGTGGGGCTGGGCCTCCTACTCCCACCGCCGGAGAGCAGTGATGCCCACAACAACAACAACAACAACAACAACAACAACAACAACAACAAAAAGGCTGATGGTTTGAATCCACCTAGATGATCTTCAAGAGAGCAGTTTGACAATCTGCTTCTAAAACGTCACAGCCTTCACAACCTGTGAAGCTGCTGGAATAGCAACTCACAATCCACCACCATCATCATAATGCCCTGAGTGTGCATTCTGAGCCAATCATTTTATCCTAACTCCCACGCTAAAAAGTAGATACAGATTTTACAGGTAAAGGAAACTAAGGCAATATTCCTTTATGTATATATTATGTACATATAAGGGTAAGTCAAAAGGTTTTGATGAAATATCGAAAATCCTGTTAAAACAAAAACTACAAAATGTGAGTCTATTGTTTCTTGACATATTCTCCATGTACGTCTGTCTATATACTTCTACAGACAGTATTTCCAGCTCTCTAAGGCTTCCCCAAACAATTCTGTACTCTGATTTACACTACACCAAAAGAGCAGTTTGGTATTCTCCAGAGACATAATCATTTTCCTTTTAAATGTTCTTTGAGCTTTAAGAACAATATTTGGGGGGGGGGGCATCACTGCTCTCGGTGGTGGGAGTAGGAGGCCCAGCCCCACTGCTGGAATTGAACCTCTGCCCAGTGGGCCGCCGTCCCGCGCACAACCACTACGCCACCGGGGCTCAGCCCTAATTTTTTTTTTTTTTGTAAATCAAAGAACAAAATGAAGTTTGAAGGGGTAAGATCTGGGCTGGATGCTGGATGGGGTAAAGTTTCCCAACAAAATTCTCATAGGAGAGCCCTTGCTACCTTTGAAGGATGTGCAGATGCATAATCATCATGAAAAGCAAATTCCATGATGCAACTTTGTTGGCCTTCTTGTCACCACTGCAGTTTTGTTCTGTTTTAATCATTTTATTGGGGGCTATCCATACATTAATTATATCAAGCATATTTGCACATACGTTGCCATCATCATTTCCAAAACATTTTCTACTGGAGCCCTTAGTATAAGCTCTTCTCTATTCCCCCCTCCCCCATCCCACCCACATGAATTCTTGATCAATTATATATTGTTATTATTATTTATCTTACCCTGCCCATTGTCTTGCTTCACCGCATTTCTGTTATTCTCCTCCTTGGGGCGGGGAGCTAGATATCCAACCTTCAGATGGGTTCCTCCTTTCTCCCTCTTCCCCCTCCCTGCTCCTCCCTCTATCTTCATACTATTGCTGCTCCCACTGCTGTTCCTGCCGAGTTATCAGTCCTGAATGCCATGTGTCCAGAGCTCTTAGCTGTACCAATGTGTGTTCTCCATTCCAGCCAAATTTACAAGGTAGAACTAGATCAGGGTAGGACAGGGGAGGAAGAATTTGGGAACTAGAGAAATGATGTGTGCTTTATTGGTGCAACACTGCACCTTGGCAGAATCATCCCTTCCTTAAAGCCCTTCTGTGGAGGGATAACCAATTGTCTACAGATGGGCTTTGGGTCTCCACTCCAAACCCCCTCTTTGCACCGATACAGTTGTGTTTGGGAACTTTTGATACCTGATACGCGATCCCATTGACACCTCATGATCACACAGGTGGGTGTGCTACTTTGTGGGCTTATTTGTTTCTCTGCTAGATGGATGTTTAACTTCAAGTCTTTAAGATCCCAGATGCTGTATCATTTGACAGCCTGGTACCATTGCTGTTTTCACATTTACTTATGTACCCATTTGTCTTCAGTGATCATGTCAGGAAAAGTGAGCACCAAAGAGTGCCAAGTTATTAAAACAAAGTGTTCTTGGCTGAGCCCTGGTGACATAGTGGTTGTGTGCAGGACTGCAGCTCAAAGGGTTGAGGGCTCAAATCCAGCAGCAGCTCTCCAGGGGCAAGGCTGGGCTTCCTACTCCCACCAGGGCAGTGATGCCACAAACAACAACCAAAACAAAAAACAAAACAAAACAAAGTGTTCTTGTGTTAAGGGAAACCTTGAGCAGAGGTCCAAAGACCATACTTTAAATATATGTACACTGGTCTCTATCTCTTTCATTATAAATTAGTATATTTACCTCTACACATGCCTATAGCTATACCTCTAAAAATAGCTTTTGCATCCTATTTATTTCCTCTGTTTTCTTTCACCTTCCTATCCCACTATCATGCTCACCTTCCATTCAGTAATTCCTCTTGGATACACTGTACTTGATTAAACTCCACAGAATTTTATGCCCTTTTCTCTATCAATTTTAGATCTCTTGTGAGTCCCTTATCTGAGTTTGTTGGCTCCCACTCCTTCTGTCCCCTCCTCTCATATGCCCACACCCAACCACCTTTCCCTTTGTTTTCTCCTGGGAATTGTTTGTCCTGCCTATCTTATCTAGATAAACCTAGGGGAAGAGAAAAACAAAAACAAAACAAGAAAAAAAAAAAACCCACAATATATAGTTCCAGGTCTGTCTGTTGACAACTGCAGTTTTTTATTTTTTTAAATTATTTTTTTGGGGGGGACATCAGTGCCCTCTGTTGGTCATGGGAGCTACCCAGCGCTGCTCCTGAGAGCCTCTGCTGGATTTGAACCGCCAAGCCTGTGGGCTGCAGTCCCGCACTCAACCACTTACTCCACCGGGGCTCAGCCCAACTGCAGTTTTTTATTATCTTGAAAATTCTTCACAATAAGCCCTCTGTCCTTTGAAAAACTCTATCAAGACTCACTCTTTGGAGCTGCAAAGCACAGGCGTGGTAATCTTCTGCAACAATGGGTTAAAACATAACAATAATGAGGACAGTAAAGACTGGGTGATCTTTTGTGCTGCAGTTCTTTTTTTTGGGTTGTTTTTGTTTTGGGGGCATCACTGCCCTCTGGTGGTGGGAGTAGGAGGCCCAGCCTTGCTGCTGGACTTGAACCTCCGACCCAGTGGGCCGGAGTCCCGAGCACAACCACTACGCCACCGGAGCTCAGTCCCTGTGCTGCAGTTCCTAACCTGTGGGTCGTGACCCCTTTGGGGATCGAAGGACCCTTTCACAGGGGTGGCTAGATTCACACAGTGGCAGAAATGGCAGTGATGAAGTAGCAACGACAATCGTGCTATGATTGGGGCGTCAGCACAGCCTGAGGAAGTGTACTGAAGGGGTGCGGCCTGAGGAAGGCGAGAACCACTGCTCTAGAGGGCCACTGTCAGCCAGACCTGACTCCATGGGACCTAGCACAAAACAGAACCTGCTGAACTGCTCTTCTGCATTTAACTGGCCCAGCCCAACCCTTGAAGGCTTTGCTTGGTGTTTAGAAAATACCCTAATGGGTCTCAGACAAGTGTAGGAGCCGATTGTCTTAAGATTCTTTGTTCTCCAGAATCCCCGAGCTTCTGAGTAATACAGTGCACTTATGGGACAATCTGTAACTCATTTTTCTTTCTCAAGGAAGACAGGCCATGAGGAAAAAGCTGCCTGCTCTTTCCAGGGGGCTGATACGGTAAAAGTCTGACCTTCAACTAAGTTAAAGTAAAAGCTTTCCCTCCTGATCTCTGGTAAATGGCCGAAACACAACATTCTGCAAGCATTCAGTTATACTTCCCTCCAGACCACAGTCTAATGGTCTAAAGATTCTTGCTTCTTTGATTGCCTTCAGAGACACTGTCAATAATTCCTATGTGTGAGAACTTGTCAGGGCTGAGCCCCGGTGGCGTAGTGGTTGTGCGCGGGACTGCGGCCCAATGAGCTGGAGGTTCAAATCCAGCAGCTGGGCCTCCTACTCCCACCACCAGAGGGCAGTGATGCCCCCCCCAAAAAAAACAAAAACAAAACAAAACAAAGAGAACTTGTCACGAAAGCAGGAGACAGAAGACAAGAACTACATAAACCTGCCTCAAAGTTCTGGACCCTGAAGTGTGTATTGCTTCTGGAGTTCCCTAAGTGCCATCTGTAATCTTTATCTCACTGCCTTTCTTCATGGTAACCATGTCCCTCCCTCTTGACCCCTCAGCCTGTGAGAGTTGGTTCTCCTTTAATCTGAGAGGACTTATTTGCAGCCATCCATTGATGGCAAAGATATATTTAAACACATTTTGTTTGGAATAAGCTTGTGGAACCTTGGTAGCGATACTTTTTTACTTACTTTTTGTTTTTGTCGTTTTTTATTTTGTTTTGTTTTTTTGTGGCATCACTGCCCTCTGGTGGTCATGGGAGCTACCCAGCGCTGCTCCTGAGAGCCATCGCTGGATTTGAACCACCAAGCCTGTGGGCCACAGTCTCACACTCAACCACTTACTCCATCGGGGCTCAGCCCGACTTACTCTTTTTTTTTTTTGGGTGGGGGGGGGAGCCATCACTGCCCTCAGGTGGGGGGAGTAGGAGGCCCAGCCTTTGCTCCGTGGAGCTGGAATCGAACCTCCATCCCAGTGGGCCACAGTCCCGCGCACAACCACTACGCCACCGGGGCTCAGCCCTCCGACTTAATCTTGTAAATACTTATTTGTTATTACAAAGCTATTCAGACAGTATAACAATGTTTATAAGATAATCAAGGCACATTATCCAAATTTACTGATAAATTAGAATACTCACTTCTAAGTATAAATAAGCCATCTCTAATGTAAATTGGGGTGAAAATTCTCCTAAACAAGCTTTCCAATTTTTCTCAAACTATGATACAGTAGCTGCATGCAAACATAATAGATACAAAAATGCAAATGAGGGCTGAGCCCCATTGGCATAGTGGTTGTGCGCTGGACTGCGGTCCACTGGGACGCAGGTTCAATTCCAGTTCACAGGAGCAAAGGCTGGGCTGCCTACTCCCACCACCAGAGGGCAGTGATGCCCTAAAACAAAAAAAAAATAAAATAAAATGCTAATGAAGATAGCAATTTCAAATAAAGGTGTAGTTCATGAAAATGTCTTGATGAAATGGATCATGCTAATCAAAAGGAGTAACATTTCCAAGTTGAGGAGTAATCTAGGACCTTACTATCAGTCAAAAAAGATCTTGCTTCTGCAATCTATTTTTATTCCAGTTACTAATAATATTTTAATTCAATGTGATTTAAGAATTTGTTGTTAGAGCAATATTCAGTCAATCTAAAAACTACTATATTCAATCAATGTACAACTATATTGATCACATATTATTCTATGAATAAGACTGAAAATGGCTGAGCCCTGGTAGCGTAGTGGTTGTACGCGGGACTGAGGCCCACTGGGATGGAGGTTCGATTCCAGCTCCACGGAGCAAAGGCTGGGCCTCCTACTCCCACCACCTGAGGGCAGTGATGCCCCAAAAAAAAAAAAAAAGACTGAAAATAAAAATTGGTAAGGGTTCTGTAAGGTTCTGTATGGGAGAAAGTTCAGAGAGAGAATACCCCTCACTGAATGACTGTGGGCAACTGAGAACTGGGGAAAGAGTGTTTATGGACACATTCTCCCCACTCATATGGTTAAGGAATCTGGGGGCCAATACTCTTGTGGAGGTAAGGAAGCCTTCTTGTTTGTGGGTTGGAGATGCACCCCAGTCACATTCTTCTGACTAAAATGTCATTCTCCAGAGTTCTCCAATAATAAATAAGCCAATTCGGACACACTGCTTGCAAGTATATGGTGATTGTGCTTTAAAAAATCATTTTATTGGGGGCTCTTACAGCTCTTATAACATCCCATACATCAATTTTTTTTTTTTTTTTTTGGCATCACTGCTCTCCGGTGGTGGGAGTAGGAGGCCCAGCCCCACTGCTGGAATTGAACCTCTGTCCCAGTGGGCCGCAGTCCCGCGCACAACCACTATGCCACCGGGGCTCAGCCCCCCCATACATCAATTGTATCAAGCATATTTGTATATATGTTGCTATCATTTCATTTCCATAATATTTTTTACTTGAGCCCTTGGTATAAGCTCCTCTCCCCTGCTCCCTGCCCCACCCTCCCACTCTCATGAATCCTTGATAAATTATATATATTTTTCTATCATTTTGTATCTTATACTGTCCACTGTCTCTCTTCACTCACATTTCTATTATTCGTCCCCTTAATATATTCAATCTTCTGATGGATTCCCCCTTCATCCCCTGCTACTATACTCTTGAAGGTTCAATGCTTGAAGGCTAGCTGCCTGATGTCTGCCATTAGAGTGATCAGATCACCCACCCTAAGTATGGCCCACTCCCTTCTGATAAGAATAGATTGTTCCCCTGGAGAAGAGCTCAAGGACACTTAAGTTCAAGCCAGCTCTAAAATCACCAGGGTTGGGCAATCATTTTAACTCTAGAACCACCCATCTTGTCACGTATATACTTTCCTGTCATGTGTACACCCCTAGCTCATCCCCTTCCCGTTATGCCTGCTAAGGTGACCAGACATCCTGTTTAACAGTTTGTCCTGCATCCTGAGGTATTTTAAAATTAAATAAATTACAATACTATTATTGCATTTTATGAACATTTTTTTTAGGGGGGGGGCATCACTGCTCTCCGGCGGTGGGAGTAGGAAGCCCAGCCCCACTGCTGGAATTGAACCTCCGTCCAAGTGGGCCGCAGTCCCGTGCACAACTACTATGCCACCGGGGTTCAGCCCTTTATGAACATTTTTGTTGCTCCATATATAGCAATTTTTTTTGGCTTTTGGGGCATCACTGCCCTCTGGTGGCAGTGGGAGGCCCAGCCTTGCTCCTGGAGAGCTGCTGCTGGATTTGAACCACCAGCCCTGTGGGCAGCAGTCCTGCACTCAACCACTATGCCACCGGGGCTCAGACCAATTGTTTTTTGGCATCACTTGCTCCTAGAGAGCTGCTGCTGGATTTGAACCGCCAGGACCGAAGTCCTGCACAAAACCACTACGCCACCAGGGCTCAGCCTAGACCAAATTTTTAATCAAGAAACCCCACCCCCTCCTCCTGGTCCTGCTTAAAATCTGGTCACAACCCCTTCCTTTACATATGTGTATGACATGACTTGCATGTCCGAAATTATATAACCTGTGAAAGAATACATTCACCCCTTCTCTGTTCCAGTCTTCTTGGACGAGGTGAGCCTTGTTTGCCTTGTCTGATGTTTCTGTGGTTTGCCTTTCAATTACACAGCCACTCCCTGGGACCTATTTGATTGTGGAGGCTGGTCCCCGACAAGTGACACTAACTCTCAATACTACCAGATGCGGATCTTTTGGTAAAAATGATAGGAAAGAAATTATTTGGACTCCTTGATCAAGATTGCCAAATGAAGTTCAACACAGACTCCTCTTAGGGTATGTTTTCTCTCCACGACTTATTTGAAAGTAGGTGTCTGTGCTCTGTTTCATAATGCAAATTTAGAGTAGTGATCACAGGAACAATGTAGCTGGTGACAGTGCTGAGAAATCATTGCATAGGTTTATACAGTCAAGCTATTAAAATGTAGTACTAGAATTTTAGATGTAACTACAAACAAACAATTTTTTTTTATAATATGCTTCCTCTTACATGCCAGACGTTTGCACTATGAAGGAAATATTTGGTTTCTACCGAATAGTGATTTTAATACTGAATCAGGCTTTTGGTCAAAATATATGTATAGGTCAAATCCAGTGGTGGCTCTCAGGAGCAGTGCTGGGTAGTTCCCACAACCACCAGAGGGCAAAGATGCCCCCCCCCCCAATATATGTATAGGGCATCTCTAGTACTACCTTGGAGCTACAACCTTACTCCTCATGGAGTTTACAGTTTAATTATCAAGAAACCAGGCAATTCGTTCTCTCTGCCATCACACATTAACTACAAGGAGCACTGGGACCGTGGAAGAGACTACTTACCCAGACGTGTGGGACCGGGTGGGGAGCAACGGAGGTCTCAGGTGTTCCTGAGGAAGTGATGTCTAATCTGAGGTAAGAGTTACCTTGACAAGTGAACTTTGGAGACAGAATTGGAGGCGTTTTCCCTCTGGCTGGAGAATGGAGTGTTTAAGACAAGGTAACGATGATAAAGAAATAGAAAGAAAGTAGACCACGAAGAGTCTTCTACAAAGAATGACCACATACTTTATTGCAAAAACTAGATATGTTACAGGGTGTTATTAATCAGTTATGTGGGGACACGAGCATGGGCCAGAAATGTGCTGGGCAAATTTGGATCAGGGCCACCCTACTTGTAAGCCATGTCATAGTGTTTGGCCTGTAGTGAAAGCATGGAGTGGGACAGCTTCTCTCTCTCTTTTTTTTTTTTTTGGGGGGGGGGCATCACTGCTCTCCGGTGGTGGGAGTAGGAGGCCCAGCCTTTGCTCCGTGGAGCTGGAATTGAACCTCCGTCCCAGTGGGCCGCAGTCCCGCGCACAACCACTACGCCACCGGGGCTCAGCCCAAGCTTCTCTCGATAAAATTTTTTACCTTATACACTTTGCCTGAGTGACTTCATCCATCCCTTTGCCTTCACTTGCTCATTTCACAAATATTCGGCAAGGACACACTTCTGGGCACTGAAGTTACAAAGAAGAAAAGACACAGTACCTGTCCTTAAAAGTTCTGTCTAGCGAAGTCAAACAGCTAAAGAAACAATTCTAATATAACTGCATAATTGACTTCCCTGCTGAATTCCACACTCACAATTGTCATTTTCATTTGGGTTATAGAACACAGATGTAAAATAGAACCTTTCATTTCTTTTTTTTTTAACATTTTATTATGGGCTTTTACAGCTTGTGTGTGTGGCATCACTGCCCTGGTAGGAGTAGGAAGGAACCTTTCATTTCTTTTCTGATTTTTCCCCATTCAGCTAATCTCGCCTATCTCATAAGGATGCTCTTATCAACCCAACCAATCCAGAAAAGCAAGGCCTTCCATCAGTGTAGTCCTTCCTATTGCTATACATTTTAATATTTTCATGTATTTCTTTTGTTTGTTTGTTTTTTGTTTTTTTGGGCATCACTGTCCTCAAGTGGAGGGAGTAGGAGGCCCAGCCTTTGCTCCGTGGAGCTGGAATTGAACCTCCATCCCAGTGGGCCGCAGTCCCGCGCACAGCCACTATGCCACCGGGGCTCAGCCCGGTTCTCAACCTTTCTAACGTTGTGACTCTTTAATACAGTTCCTCATGTTGTGGTGATTCCCCCAACCACAAAATTTTATGCTACTTCTTAACTGTAATTTTGCTATTGTATGAACTGGGATACCCCCTGTGAAAGAGTCATTTGATCCCCAAATGGATAGTGACCTACAACCGCTGGTCTATACCAAAATAGTATGGTAATTGTTAATGGAAGGTGATAGGAGTTGAGTTTTTTTTGTTTTTTGTGCTGTTAATTTTTTCTTTTTTTTACAGTAAACTTGTACTACCTATACACTAAACAACAAAAATAAGAGGCAGCATTGGCGGGAAGTGTAAATGAATCTGAAAAGAAGTCAGACATCTATTTGAAAGACAGACTTGTGCTGAGCCCCGGTGGCGCAGTGGTTGTGCGCGGGACTGCGGCCCACTGGGATGGAGGTTCAATTCCAGCTCCACGGAGCAAAGGCTGGGCCTCCTACTCCCACCACCTGAGGGCAGTGATGCACCTCCCTCAAAAAAAAGAAAGAAAGAAAGAAAGACTTGTAACTAGGTGTGACAATCTGATAGCCGAAGTAGACCGAGGTTTGACGCCCCACCTTCCCCAACACTTCTAGCAGTGTCTTCAAGGTCTTCACAGGTCCACGGTGGGAAAACCGCCGCTTTGGTCCTAGGCTGCGCACAATGAAGTGGGCATTTCAAGCAAGCGCGCCAGGTATGAACATCGCAGTTCACATCTGACTGCAGACTCAAGTGTGCAACAGCAAACACGTCTGCGAAACTGAGAAGGACCTCAAGGTGACACGGGCTTCTATCGACTTGCTCCACAAAGGGTCGCCACCAATCGCCAACTTATAAAATGAAAACAAAACGAGGAAGTGCCGTCAAGCAAAGAACAGTAAAAGGTATGCTCGTCAAGGCGTGAAGCCTCAATTTCTTCCTCTGAAAAATCGGGTAATAATTGTGCCTACCACACAATTGTTCTTGCAGACTGAATGAGACTAGGTGCAACCATTGTCTAAGGCCTGGCATGCAGGAAGTACCGGACAAATTGTGGCTATGCAGATAATTAGTCATAACAGTAGTAGTAAGAGATGTTGGGACATACCTAGCCCTCAAGATTGACATCAGAGTGGACCACCACATCCTCTCCTCATTGCGCCTCAGTTTGAGCCTCTGGAGCCCCACGAGGGGACGGGCTGGCTCAAGGAAGGCAAGGTCGACGTTCCAGCAGCAACTGGCTACACGGGGCTCTGCTGACCCTGTGCACTGTCCGCATCCTCCACGGGTGGCACTCCAGCACCCCAGGTGACAGCCGGCCTCCCTTCGCCGCCGTCCTTGGGCCCAGTTCCTGAGCCTGTTTCCCTGGCTGCCAAGTGGGGCGGAGGGAACCGGGTAGGTAGATGTTTAAAAAAAAAAAAATCAGGACAGCACCGAGGGGTGAAGGGGCTCACATGGCAGCATGCACCAGGGAGTCTCCGGCGACAGGCAGCGCGCCGCGCGGGCATTCGCGTCCCCAGGTCAAACGCAAAAGGCGGAGAAGGGAGGGAGGCGGGGAGCGGGCGCGCGGCCTCGGCGCAGACTCTAGGCTGGAAGGGCCTGGAGCGGGCCTGGAGGGGGCGGAGGCCGCCAAGTGGGTGGAGGCCGCGGAGGGGTGGCGGCGGTCACGCGGCTGCGCCGCTCGGGAGCGAGCACGCAAGCCAAAGGGCGTGCGCGTGCCTGCGGCTCCTCGGCGCGGAGGAGGGGAGCAAGGCGGAGAGGTGAGGAGCGGGGACCTGCGGGGTGGACGGGCGGCGGGGCGCGAAGCCCTCTGGCGCGACGAGGAGGGAAGCGGGGCGACGGGAAGCTGCCGGGGTGAAGGAAAGGGTGCGCGCCGCGGCGCCGAGCACGACGCAGTGGGCGGGCGGCGCCTGGCCACGCCGCGCTGGGGGGGGGGGGTGAGGGCGACGCAGGGCCCGGCCCCTCCCCTCTCCACGTGGGCCTCACGTGCCCGCCCCTTGGGCTGGGCTGTGCCCTGCCCTCACTCGCCCTCGCCCGCTGCTCTTGGCAATGGGACGCATTGTTACGCTAGTTAGAGCTGTGTGTCTCGTCCTGACATTACTTAAACATTGCGTTTTCCTTTTCTTTTTTTTTTTGGGAGGGGGTGCATCACTGCCTCCTGGTGGGAGAAGGAGGTCCAGCTTTGCTCCTGGAGAGCTGCTGCTGGATTTGAACCGCCAACCCAGTGGGCCGCAGCCCCGCACACAATCACTACACCACTGGGGCTCAGCCCTCACATTGCGTTCACCTGTAGGCCTTCCAAGGTTGGAATTTTAGCTCCCATCTGAGTGCCAAGGGGAACCGAACTTTAGATGTACAACTTGCCCAACATCCTACGACCAACGCAGTGAGGGTCAATCCACGCCTGGAACACTGCAGCTCAGCACCGTTACTTGGCACCACCTATGTCTGTACTTGTCAGTACCAGCCTGTCCCCCTCCTGCCAGGAGCTTACTTGAATCTGGCAAATGACAAACTGCCCCCTCCTCGCAGGGCGTTGTATTCGCATAGTGTTCGTCCCCGAAACCCACAGGAGGCAAGTCTGCCTTGCGCTGGGGGGTCGCAGTCAGTTGGCATCTACCAGATGCTAATGAGTTTGGTTGGGTTTGGGTTTGGGTTTGGGCTTTTCCCCTCGGGAGCTCGGTGGCAGTAGTGGTTACATATTGGGTTGCTGACCACAGAGCCCTGGTCAGCAGTTCGAAAGCACCAGCCTCTCTGTGAGAAAGATGCTCCCGTGAAGAGGTCACAGTCTCTGAAGCCCACAGAGACAGCGCTAACCCGCCCTGTCGGCTTGCTAGGAGTTGGAATTGATGACAGTGATGTTAGTGGTGGTGTTTCTTTTCTCTCAAGGATGTTCGTGTCAGAACGGGGGTCTTGTAAAAGAGAAGGGAAAACATTTTGCTTATTGAAACACTATGCGAATGACCAAGGGAAAGCTGACCGCTGATGGCTGCTTATTAGAGGATCCCGCACTTAACCATCCCGTAACTACAGAGGTCACTCACTACCTGTAATATACTTATGCTAGTAACTGGCTTTCAGGCACTACTGAAAAAGGAGCATGTCATAAATAGGACTTGAACTTAATTCTTAACTTGTTAAAAGTTAAACTTAAACTTGTTTCTGAATTCCCCCTTGGATGCATGCTGGACCTGATCTGGTTCTCCACATTTTCTGTATTTTTTTTTATTTTTATTTTTTGGCATCACTGCCTTCAGGTGGTAGGGGCAGGAGGCCCAGCCTTTGCTCCTGCGGAGCTGGAATTGAACCTCCATTCCCAGTGGACCACAGTCCCGCGCACATTTTCTGTATTTTTGTTTGTTCATATGAATAGGTATCTCAGAGATGTGATGTCATTGGCGGTCACACTCTTGAAGTTGTGTTGTATGCTGTTCTCTTTTTTGGTATCTGCAACTCAGCACCGATGAACCTAGAGGGACAGGAAGGAAAATAAGGGTTTGAAGAGTGGAGGAGGTAAAGGGAGACGATGTCAAGGAGTCTAGAAAGCAAAAGAATGTTTGGAAACTGACTGCGGTAACAATTGTACAATGCTGTGTGATGTGCTTGAACTGTGGAATGGTATACGTATTAACTCCAGAGTAATAATTATCTTTAAAAATTAAAAATGCTAAAAAAGCAGCATGCTGCTAGAGTTGTGAAGCTACAGAAAGACGTCATATTCAGGAGTACCACCTGTTACATCATAGTAGAATGGAACAAGACTCAGGGCCATCCCATCGGGTGCCAGCATGGAATTCTGCTACCTAGGATTTCCAGTGACTAGTTTTTTTTCTTTAAAAAACTTAAAAAAAAATTTTGGGGCATCACTGCCCCCTGGTGATCGTGGGAGCTACCCAGATGTTCCTGAGAGCCGCTGCTGAATTTGAACCACCAAGCCCATGAGCCCCAATCGCGCACTCAACCACTTATGCCACCGGGGCTCAGCCTGACTGTAGTTTTTTCAGAAGTAGATCTCTAGGCATTTCTTTGAAGGCAGTTCTGGTTGACAGGAACCTCCCACCTTTCAGTTAGCAGTCAAGCACCTTAACCATTTGTACCACCCCAAAACTCAGGGATAACTCAATAAACGTTGACCATTTTTTATTACTGAGTTCCTAATACCTGTGATAGATTTGGGGTCACCTTGGCTGAACCAGGATTCTCAGTGTTTGACAGTTATGATTTAGCCCTCCCGGGCTGAGCCCCGGTGACGTAGCGGTTGTGCGTGGGACTGCGGCCCACTGGGACGGAGGTTCAATTCCAGCAGTGGGGCTGGGCCTCCTACTCCCACCGCCGGAGAGCAGTGATGCCCCCCCCCCCAAAAAAAAAACAACAACAACAACAACAAAAAGATTTAGCCCTCCCTCCTGTTGTGACCTAGCACCATGTACTCACCTCCATAACAGACCTGGTGCAAGCAGCTAAGTCACTGGTAGGGGGTTGGGGTGGAGTGCAACGCCTTTCCTTAGGCGGAAGCCCTGCTGCGAGCGGTCATCTCCTTCCAATGTGAGCGGAAGCTATAGAAAGCCTGTGGTTTTTGTTTACCGGGTCTGCACCCTGCATTTGGCTAACTGACCTCTGATTTTTTTGGCATAAGCCTCACAGCCTCCCTGTTGATTCTGGAAATCATCAAGAGACTGGTTACCTGACCTTGGAATCATTCACTTGTGCAGCCACTAGCCTGCTGATCTTGGATTTATCAGACCCCAAAGCCAAACAAGTCAGGGGAAGTCTTCAGCTTGACATCTGATCCATGGACTTGGAACCTGCTTGGACTTGAATTTCACTACTTCTACATCTGTGAGACATTTTTTGATATAATTTCTCTTTCTCTCTCTGTCTACATACACACACACACAACATATATAAGGTTTACTAGTATTGTTTCTTTAGAGAGCGCAGCCTACAACAATAACCCTTGCTAAACTTACTTTTCTTCGAAGACCATCTTTTCCTAGGACTACAACAGAGGTACAGCACCCCATCCCCAATAATAAAAGAAAAGCTAACAGCCATGTTATCTGAGTGTTGCCTACAGTTAAATTATTGTCCCATGCTAAAAATAGCAAGATAAAAGAAGTCATTCCTGGAAAACAGAAGACACAAGTTAGTAAGACTAATATTTAATAACCATTCCATATACTTTTATTGACTTCTATGTACTTGGCACTTTTTAAAACTCATAAATTTGTATTGGATGTTGTCACTGCTTTCATTTAATCTAAAAATGGAATGGATCCCTGGTGGCATAGTGCACAGTGTGTTCATTGAGCTCTTAACACAGGGTCAGTGGTTCTAATCTCTAACCACTCCATGGGAGAAAGTTTAGACTGCTTGTTCTTTTTTTTTGGGGGGGGGCATCACTGCTCTCTGGTGGGAGTTGGAGCCCAGCCTTTGCTCCTGGAGAGCCGCTGCTGGACTTGAACCACCAAGCCAGTGGGCCGCCGTCCCGCACTCAACCACTACGCCACCGGGGCTCAGCCCAACTTTACATCTTTATAAGAACAAGCAGCCTAGGGCTGAGCCCCGGTGGCGTGGTGGTTGTGCGCGGGACGGCGGCCCACTGGGTTGGAGGTTCAAATCCAGCAGCGGCTCTCCAGAAACAAGGCTGGGTCTCCTACTCCCACCAGAGGGCAGTGATTCCCCCCCTCAAAAAAATTTTTAAAAAAACGTGCCTTTATTTTTCCCTGCAGATACTTTGTGCGTGACCCCTTAGTTTCCAGTGGAGATACTCAGATTGAAATTGTACTATAATGATAGACAAGAAAGAGCTGAGCTGTTGACCCACTCTGGGGTTCTCGACAGCCAGGAGTCATGGACCAAAATCTCATTAGTGAATGACTGGACTCAAACTCCCTTTATCCTGTATGTCTTCTTCAAGATTCACATTTCCAAATTATCAAGGTTTGTGAGGGAGGGAGTGGGGAGAGAGGGGAAAATGAAGAGCTGACACCAAGCGCTGAAGTGGAAAGCAAATGTTTTGAGAATGATAAGGCAACAAACGTACAAATATGCTTGACACATGGATTGATGGATGGATGGATGGATGGGTGGGTAGTGATGAGTTGTTTGAGCCCCCAATTATTTTTTTATTTTTTTTCTTTTTGTTTTGGGGGCATCACTGCCCTCTAGTGGTGGGAGTAGGAGGCCTAGCCTTGCTGCTGGATTTGAACCTCCAACCCAGTGGGCTGCAGTCCTGCGCACAACCACTGCGCCACCGGAGCTCAGCTCCGAGCCCCCAATTATTTTTTAAAAATTCACGTTTCCTTAAGAATCCACCTGGTTGCTATTGCAGCTGTGGGAGTGGGGGTGGGGGTGGGTGGGTGGAATTCTAGGATGGTATCCCACTAGAACTACATGCCATGTGGGAGGGGTCAGCTTCTCAAATCAGAGGGCTAAAGAGAAATGTTGCTGTTCATTATAGATGGGTTATAATGGCATTTATAGAGGGCGTAAGTAGGCCACAACTCTGGAAGATAGATTATCATGCCCTGTTTTACAGGAGGAGGCGATAGTTTGAGATAATTTATCCTTATAAAGCTAGGATGTGGTAGAGTTGAGTATATTGCATTATCCTCTCTGTATCTTGTCCTTTTGAATAATTTCTTGATCGTGGACTATGTCTTTTGTTCGTAGGGACTCATCAAGCTCTGGTGTACATGTTGGCCAGTTCTGAAATCTTGTTGGAGTTCAACGTTGACCATTAGGGAATGGACCGTTTGGGTTCTTTTAGCAGTAAGTATAGTGGGAATATAAGTCCCATGTGAAACTGAGTGGAAGTTGATCAAGAAAGAAAATGCTTTGAAGTAAAACAATTCAGCCCTGTGAATCTAACCTTAAAGAAACAATACTATCAAATCAATTAATACTTACCACTTGCTCACTGAATATATGACACAAGACATATCAATCTGACCTCTTTTAGAAAACTAAACTTAGACCAGGCATAAGGGTAACTTGTAATTGGACTTTAAAAAACACTGGTTTCTCTTTAAAACCAATAACATGTTTTTAGTGTCTTGATAAGAAATGTCTGTGGGGGAGGTTCAATTCCAGCAGTGGGGCTGGGCCTCCTACTCTCACCCCCGGAGAGCCATGATGCCCCCTCCAAAAAAGAAAGAAATGTCTGTGGGGCTGAGTCCCGGTGGC